>JAZKJV010006529.1:1302500-1404036 GCA_037367405.1 Ottelia alismoides | reverse complement strand
TACAGTTAGGTCTCCCTTGAGGCTCAGCCTCATACAACCGCCGACCTTGAGCAAGAGAGCGCCGATGATTCTTAACCACAAGGTCAACATGCTTGAACTGTTAAAATATGCTTGACCTGTCGATTACTTCCATCACATTAATATTACTCAAGAAGTGTTTTATGTTACCCTTTATTGCTAAAATGAAATCTGTTAAAATCTTATTGAATTTCATTGCAACTCTTTGTTCACATTGTCTCTTTGTTTAGATCTTCTTTCTTAAATTGTGTCAACATTATTTTCATACATCTTCTTGTTTAAATTTCTTATTATTTAAAACTCCTATATTTTTTATGGTTGATTATATAATATTATACAAATCTTAGATATATTTGATTAGTCCAAATAACAAGCATGAGGTTTGGAAAATTGAGTACCTTAGTGGTATGAATTATGAATTGTAGAGTGGAAAAATCTGAGTTGCCCTACTGCATGATATCATACTCTCCATTGTCCATAAACTCAATCCTACTTCAACTGGAAATAGAACAATGAAGGAAATTACGTCTCGTGAAAAATTGGAGAAAACTGATGATAGGGTTAGGAGTTTTATGATGGCATGCATGGAGTTGAATTTGATAAAGATTTTCGAAACTTGAAAATCTACTTAAAGGACAAGTATTACTCAAAATCTGAGGTGAATGCCCAAATTCTTCCACACAAGTATGGTTCGTGTAGAATGATAGAACTTTAAATCTTCTTCATACACACATATAAGATGGTTATGACAACCAAAGACCCAAAAACTATTGAATGGATGATTCCAAAGAGGATTTAAACTCATGCAAATCCTTTCCACATCTTTTAACACGGTCATCGCATCTTTAAAGATGAATGACACGATTAAGAGTGTGACAGACCTACATGCTAACTAGTGATTGAGAAAGATCTCTTGAAGAAAAGATTAGAAGTCACGATCTTTAAGGTCGGGAAAATGAAGAAATTAATGTGATACACACTGAGAAAAGATTGGACCAGAAAAAGTGGAAAAAGAACCCTCAGAATTCCTCCTATGTTTTGTGACAAATACGACTACTTCAAGGTCTATTAATAAAACAATCATAAAGTGAGAAATTCTAAAGTGTATGAGTTTAATGGCAAGAATAAGGTAGAAATTTTGCAATTATCATGGAGTAAAACTCTACGGTCACATATTTTAATAGGTTGTTTATTGACTCTAGTGCACACCACCACCTTACCATGATGAGGGGATGTCTAATTGACTAAGGCGAGTCTAAGAAAAGGATAACATGTAATCTTGGGGAACAACCCCTACTTGAATATCGTAGGTGTTAGACATGTGAGCCCCTAGAATATTATTTCTACAATAAATATTGTTGTAAATTATTTATCAGTAAAATTTATTTGATTTTATTCACTCCCTTTTTGATATTATAAGATGCATGCACTTATTAGGTTCATCTATATAAATAGGGTTATGTACCTTGGTCATCTTGATATCATACAATTGTTGATACAATTATTGGATCATAGAGGCTAGTGATGGATTGAATATCTAAAGTGATAGATTGAGGGCTTAACCACATCGCCAAGTGATTATCAAGATGATATCTCCAGCCAAAGAAGGAGATGCCAATCCTTATACTAAAGGATGACATCCAATAAACCTCTTGATGCAGGTTCTTTTGGTGAGTTTAGTCAAAGAGTTTTCTTAGTACGATCAAAATAACAAAGATGTATTTCATACAATATCATGATATAGGGACGCATCCTCTGACCAGAGACATATGTTTTATTATATGCTTGAATATGCACATTTAGAAGACCATTAGGTTGATGACCTAATCAAGGTCTATACACCAATTGGTGTACAGATAAGAGCATATGAGTAATATGATTTCTCAACGGGATCATACATGTTCACTATTGAACTAGAAGACATGAGCTCTTCATGATATAACTGGGATAAATCAAATTCCATTGATGGTCATCTTATTTTTGAAATAAGATAGGATTTGTATGTACAATATATGCTTTTAGAAATTATGCGATCGATACCAACTCCCATGATCGAATAAGAAACTTAATGACAAAACTCTGAAGCAGACAATTTAAATGAAATCAGAACTTCAAGTTTATTCACAGTCTCTGTTGACACAGAAAGTTTGAGGGTTGGAAAATTAATGATAATTAAGTCATTGCTGTTATCCCTAAAAACCCATGACAAACAAAAACATTCTTTTTCTTTTTGCTACTTATTAACTTGTATAGCGGACAGGGTCGAACTTAGGGAAAATACGAATCCCGAAGGTTATTCAATTAATCAAAAATCAATTAAGAGAAAACAAGAATCTCAAAGGACAACTATCCTTGGTTTTTGTAATTTTTTTATCTTTTTATCTTTTTTTTAATTTTCAAAAATAACATGAAGTAATATTCCCAAGATAAAAAATACGCACACCAACTCTTTGTTTTAATTTTTCAATTTATAAAAAATGCTCGGGAAAATCCAGAGAAAATATTTTTAGGTTTCAAAAGTTTTGAAATGTTTTTGACAATTTTTGTGGAATTTTCAGATGTTTTTGTGTTTTCTATAAATCAAACAGTGAGAATATACGAAAATGTGCACAACCTGGAGTAATTTGCAACTTAAAAATATTTTAAGGCCAAAACTCCTGTAAATTATGTTTAAGACAAATTAGAAGCAATTATCTACAAACAAAAACTGAAATCAGAATTTTTGGATTTTTGTAGAATTTTCTGTGATTTTTATAAGCTTTTTGATGTTTTCAATTTTTTTTGGGGTTTTATAAATAATTAATGTGTGAAAATTGGTCAGAAATTAAAAGACAATAAAATGAAACTATTCTGTTTTTTTGGAAATTTTGGAACATTATTTGAATTTTTATGATTTTTCGAATTTCAGGAAGGCAAAATGACACTATTTTTAATTTTTTATAAATATCAAATGAAATGAAAATGCAAAAAAAAATTTATGCTAAGAAGATAATCACATCAGGAGCATAGCATTATTTTTGCAAGATTTTTAGATCACAAATAACATTTATTTCATTCAAAAGCACATGCAAGTTTTTGTTCTGCAGTTCAGGGACTAAAATCTAAATAAGTTTTGTTTTTGCATCAAATAAATAATAAAAATAAATCACAAGAGAGAATGCACAATTTTACCACTATATCACGTGCTTGGCATGTGCTTGAGGCTAGTAGGGGCTTATTCGTAAATTTTGAGGACTCTGACGTGTTCACGCAATTTTTAAAAATCCACCAAAGACGTTGATGTAATTTTTACAATAGAATACTGAAGCCCTAGTTCACTTCTCTGTTCAAAAGCCAAAAGCACCACAAGGGAAAGAGGGATAGTCGCCGCCTCCCTCCTCTTCTTCTTCTTCTTCGGCGGGCGGCGGGAGGGACTAGGGATGCGGGACAGCGGAGGTGCTGGGCTTGATGGCGGCTCGGCGTGGAGGCACCGCGTTGAGCGGCACTATGGGAGGCGGCTCCTCGCGCCATGGGGCTGACGCGCGGCAGGGCGGGGCTGCACCTGGACGGTGGTCGGGCTTCTGGGCGATGAGATATGATGCCCCTCGCATGGCAGGGATGGCGGCGTAGGAGCGGGAGAGAGGGTGACCCGACCGCCGCTCCCTTCTTCAGATGGCGATGGTGGGTCGGGGCAACGCGGACTCGCGTTGCGGGTGGAGCGGATCGGCAGTGTTGGAGGTGCTGCACCACCGCAAGAGGCGGAGGAGCTTCAGAGGCGGAGGGGGTGCATGACCGAGCGATGGTGGAGCAGCCGTGAGCGCTTGGAGGCTGGAGGGCGGCCGTCGGACTTCGGTGGTTGGCGGCAGGGGTGACGACCCCACTTCCTGTTCTCTCTTTTTTATTTTTTATTATAAACAATGAATAAAAAGAGAAATTATTTATTTTTATTTTTTTTGTAAATCTGAAAATTAAGAATTAAGAAAAATCGGATATATATATTTTTTATTCTCATTTTTTCTATTTTTTTATGACTCTGCAAAACAAATATTAGAGAAAAACGAAAAAAATTATTATTTTTAATTTATTTACAAATCGAAAAATGAACAGGGATCTGTAGAAAAATGGAAGAATCGAATCCGATCTCCGGACACCGTACGCGACCGAAGTTGAGAGATCATGGGCGATAGTATAGAACGCGGGGAGATCGAGTGAATGAGATGAAACTCGAGATCGATGGCAATTCAAAAACGTGATGGATTTAAGATCTAGATAAAAAAAGACAACGAGATAAAAAATGCGAGAAATAAACTACGACTAACCTAGATAAAAATAAGAAAACAAATGTGGATCTCACCTTAGAGCGGAAAAGGACCGCGATTGCCTCGACAAGGCCGACTCGCTATCACTGGACGACTTGGAGACTAGGCAACTTCCTCGACAAAATTTTCTCTCGGAGATCAGGCTCCTCTATCTAAAGATTAATCAAGTTGAAATGAGGGAGAAGGAGCCATATAAATATAATAGATGGAATATAATTTGATTTTTGAATTTTTTTTGGATAAAGAGAAAAGAGATGAAAATTGAAATGAATTTTTGTTTTTTTTTGTGGAAGAGATAAGAGAGATGATATTAGATAAAGTAAAAGAGATAAAACTATTTACAAAATTATCTATTTTTTTGAATTTTCGTTAATTTATTTATTTGAATTAAAAAATGTTATTTTTTTTATGATGATTAATTAAAAATAGCAACTATATACATATACTATATACATATATGACATTATATACAAGGGTAAATTAGGAAATTAGCTTTTATTTAATAATTATTTTTATTTTTATTTTTATTTTAAATAATTAGTAAGAATAATTTAAAAATATATATAAATACAATATTTACAAAATTCATGGTAAAATTACACAAACCACCCTGGAAAATCAACTTTTTACTCGTAACTCCAAAAATTATGAAATCGCAGCCATTTTAAAGATAATTTAATTTAGAATCCAATGAAAATGAGATTGGTTCAATTTGAGTCATATGGAGCCGGAATTGATTTTTCAATTAGTTCTTAGTTGCTTTTTCCATGTGTCGCTACTTTTATTCTGTACATGATTTAATTGTGCAATTATTTTTATTAATTAGGACACATTTTTATTTACAACTTTGGTTTTGAAAGTTATTTGATTTGAGGTCAATTAAGGCACAAATAAATTAGTGTTAGTTTTATACAGATATACACAAAATAAGTGAGAAGTAGTTACAACAACACACACACATTTTTTTGATTTTTTGCTTAAGAACTCTTATCTCCTCCTACTTTATTCCAGATCGATCAAGTCAAGTCTTGACCTTCTCTTGGGGTTCGGGTCAGCCTGTATACAATTTTCCTTTCTTTTTTTTATTTTATTTTCTTTATTTTTCCTTTCTTTCTTTCTTTATTTATTTTAGGTTAAAATTAATAAAAAGTGTACAATGTTTACATAGATGCAAGTTAGTAAGAATGAAGTTAGTGTTATATGTATGTGTTTTATAAGGGATTTTGAGATAAAATAAATGAATAAAGATGACGAATCGCAGATTCAAAATCCCCCTATGATTTACCTTTGCTAGTCACTCAACAAACACTTATTTGAAAGAATAAGTGAAGAAAAAGAAAAAGAAAGGGAAAATAAAGAAAGTAGGATCATATCGAGTATTAAACTTATCTTCATAAAATTTTAGTTTGGAGCTCTGTTGGACCATTAGATTATTAGTCTGTCGGAACTTCTGTGAGACTTAAAATTTTAAAATCGACAGCCTTCAACTTCTACACATCATTGTCACATTTTCGGCTCAGAAGTCATCTTAGATCTATCCTCTTCCCAAAGTATATCCAATGAAAATTGAACAATCGACTCATGTGTGTGAAATGTTTTAGCTCTTCCCATCCAGAATGGCGGACTACCATGCAAATATCCTCTCCAGTAACTCGTCCTCAGGGAGTCAGGTATTTCCCTCTAAGGTCTGTCACGTTGTGTTCACAATCGATTTGGGGGAGAAGTTAGAAGAATGAGAAATGAATTGGAGGGTGGCCAGTGTAGTCACCTCTCCTTGTGAAGCTGGCCAGTGTAGCCGAGTCTCCACCAAGATCTGTAGGTTTTCTTGAAGCTTGGACCTTTTTGGTCATATATTTATTTGGTAGTGGCTTCTATGTGTTTGGATTTTTGGTGGTTCTGCTTGGATCTTGTTGTGCCCCTACGGATATAGAATCTTTTGTTTTCGTATATGTTTTGGGATCTTAGAAAAAATTGTGTCCATCCGTCCATCACTTTTCTGAAGCTTTATTTCAACCCGTACTCCAGTCTTTAGATTTCCACGCTACCTGAAAAGAAATCACACAATCTTCCAACATCCCGTCTGAGTTGAGCTAAGTGCATAGTGCGAGAGTACAAATTAATTCCCTATTCCAGAGTTGTACCCAAAATGAAGAGACCAGGTTAGACACTAAGTGTCAAACACTACACATTGTCATTTGTAACTCAAAGAATTAAGTCAAAGAGCTGAAGCTTCTAAAATCCTATTTCTTGGTGAAGTTCCTATGAGAATTAAGTGGATTAAGGTCCAACTAAGCTCCATTCTTAAATTTTATTCTAGATATAGTTTAAATATCAGTACTATCCTAGAAAATGCACATGCAAATGCAAAATATGAATAATGCAGAGAGTTTTTTTGAAAAGAAATGATGCACATGTGAAAAGACCATTTTTTTACAATTTTCTAATTTTGAACTTTTTATGGATTTTTGGAGGAAAATGCCTATGTGAAAGAAAGGTTTTTTGAAGGAAAAAGGGTTAGTAAAATATATACAAGTATATACAAGATTTTTTTTGTTGTTTTGTTTTTGTTTTGTTTTGTTGTTTTTTTTGTTTTTTGTGTGCTTTTGTTTTATTTTTGTTTTATTTGTGTTTTTGTGTTTTTTGTTTTTTACACACATGGATTTTACAAAATTGTACACATAACCCCCCCAAATAAACATATTTAAAAGTACGAGTTATGTCTAAAGTATATATACAATATATATGACACCCCCCTATACTTAGCTCGAACTATGTCCTCGTAGTGATCAGAGAGCGACAAAGCAAGACATAACTCGTGCTAAGTATAGAAAGGTGAAAAGACTCCTACGCTACAACGACTCAAGGAAAAGATAAAAAGAAGAGAAGTTGGTGATCCCCCCATACTTAGGATCAAGTAATCCTAAGAATAGTAGAATGTACAAAGGGGAAAACTGATGAAGAGAATGTACATACTCAAAAATACAAAGACACAATATAAACAACATCACCCCCCATGCTTAGGGTAGAGTATCCCTAAGTATAGGCAACAACAACAAGAATGATGAACAAGAAGAATATGAACAACACAAATCATTCACCCCCCTTTTACTTAGGATAAAACACATCCTAAGTATAACATATATACACATGGAAAAGGGGTGAATGATAAAACGGGAGAAGAATGAGTGAAACGAAAGGATATACAAGAGGAGTGGATGTACAAAGGTCAAGAAGGTCGAAAACGAACCTTCTTGCGGGACCGCTGAGGTATGGATTTGACAAGGTGTAGGTCGATATTGGGATCATCATTAGACATAAACTGAGTAGGATCGACCAAGAATGTATCCTCAGCGGTTTCAGATTGTGCATGCCTAAACTAGTTATTGGAAGTAGTGTGGTCATGTCCTGCTTGGGAAGTCTCGCAAATATCAAGGTAAAATGGCTCGAAATCATTATCAGAAAAAGTAGGATCAATTTCAGCCTGGCGAGCCTCTACCGGATCATCATCTTTATCAAAAGGCCCAAATTCCTTTATAAAAGCAATAAAATCAAATTTGGCCTGATCGATCTCATCTGAATCAGGGTGAATAGGAACAGACTTATCAGTGAAAGTAGTAAAATCATGTCTATCCTGTCTAGTCTCAGAGTCTACTTCCACTCAAGGGTGTCTATCGTGTAAATTCCGCGGATGTCATCAATGCATCGCCACGTAATAGAAGGGTGAACTCCAAGGTCTATGCTTTCCGAGTCTTCCTCCTTGAAGAGGAATTCTTGGGTTTCATTATCATCCAACATATAACAAGAATCTCTGATATTATCATCGAGGTCAAATTCCATGGGGTTGGCTAACACGGGCGGGCTCTCATGGGATGCGGGTCTCTGGTCAGTCATGGATGAAGTGATCAACATATCGCTCCCTACATCAGAACGGAAGTGAATCTCTCCTAAACGATAATCAATAACGGCTCCCGCAAAGGCGAGGAAGGGTCGTCCCAAGATGATTGGTGGTTGTTCCACAGGGGTGGAGGTCTCCATGGGCATTACAACAAAATCCGAAGTGAAATTCATGATCTGAATAAGAATGACAACATTTTTTAAAATACCCTTCGGCCTCTTGACAGATCCATCAACAAATTGAACTATCATCCTGTTTTTCTTGAGAGGCCCAAAATGAAGAGATTGTACCATAGAGAATATTATTATATTGATTGACGAACCACCGCTAAGGAGAGTGTTATCACAAGAATAGTCATATATGGAGCAACTCACAAGAGGTGTGGCGGTGTTCTCTTTCTTAAAATACGGACGGTGAGAAATGGCGTAGGCAGTAGCCATGGTCAGGATGTGACGCTCAGATCTTCGCCTTCACTTTATTTTCTTGTGTTGAGGAGTAGATAAATTTGTCATGGCCTGTTGAAGTGGGGCTTTAATGATCTCATGATGGGTGGCCACTTCTTTAGGTTCAGTCAACATTTTTTTAATTTTTGGACCTCATCCATACATGGGAGGAGGTAAGAATCAGCATTTACATGAGGATTTCCATGAGCAGTCTGTACAGTGGAATACTCGGGGTCAAGGTTGGGACATGGCTGTGTAGGTAAATGATCAGCCATTTGGGTCCTCTCCTCACAAAATGAATCAACAACGTATCTCCCGAAGTCTTTTTGAATTTTTGAAAATTATTTATTTTTTTGTATTTTAGGTGATTTCAAGCTCTCATGATTATCCTGAAGTGAATCTATATCCTCAAATAGTGGAGCAGCGTTTTGGCTCTTATTCATGTTAAATAGATTGGAAATCCTCGAATTCATATGCTCCATCATCAGGTTCAATGTCTAAAGTGTTGACAACATGAAAGGTGACTCCAAAATCCTAGGATTGTGTGAGTGGGGTGGGGGTGGGTGAGAATCAAGGTCATCCGACTCCTAAAATATTGGGTTAGGCGGACATGCACAAAAATCATGAGGAAGATCCTCCTGGAAAAGGGAAGGTAGATCAACTGGAGGGTACGAGGTATCTACGAAGATCGGATTAAAATAACTTCAGTCGACCATCTTCAAAACAAAAGATGAGAGAGCACGATGGTCAAGTCAAAAGATATGGAGAAAAAGGCGCAGATGCACAGCAGGATCTGGTATGCACACAAGCAATCAAACACAATACAAACCCCCAATTCACTTACTCAGCGCAATGTGAAGACCCTGAAGGTTCGGTCTCTTAATATTGTCTTTTTTAGAGTTAGGTGATAATCACAAAGTTGTACAAACACTTAGGTTGAATTATGGGATTTGGGCACTAACCTTAGTGTGTACACGAGCAAGTTAAAACGAATACAATGAGGGGGTTAATCTCCCCAAAATAATGATTTTCCTTATGTTTATTTTAGGGTCGAGTTTTCTTGAACGGTCCCGTATTTTAGGCAGTTGTCACTTGGTTAAAAATATTTTCAAAGAATCGCCTACCGAGTGTCCAGTTTTCTTTTTAACTTATGTGAGTGAAAACAAGGAAGGAGATCGGAAATGCCAATCACGATTAAAAACTATGATGCATGCAGGGGTTAGAGATGCGTACCTTGTCGCCAGCACTCTACATGCAAGTGATCCGTGCAGATTTTAAATATAGAAAATAAACTAACCTATTTGATGCAGGTGAACCGTCCTAGATGATAACTTCTATTAACAGGCAAGAACAACTTAATTTGACTAAGTCCAAATTACGCTCTATTCTATAGGCACAGAAATTATTGTTTAGGATGTTTGGACCTAATTAATTACCTGGCTCAAGCAAATTAATTAAAGCAATCAATAGGTGGCTCACAAAATCCGCGGAAAATAAAGAAAAATAAAGCGATGAAAATAGAACCGGTGAGGTCCCCCAAGTGCACCGACACTTGGTGAAACAGACCCTGCAACAAATGAATGTCCGTTTACAGAGTTCAAATGCTAGAAAAGAAAAACTCTCTCTCTCTCTATCTCTTTTTCTTTTTCTCTTTTTTTGTCTCATTCACTTCTTCTTCTCCTCTTCTCACGCTATCCTGCGGCTTGGTGAAGAATCAAGCCGCCTCCATGCCGTTTGGGTGCTTCGCCTCTCCTAGGATCGCCTCCTTCGCTCCGCGGGCCCTCGCAAGAAAAAGAATAGAAAACGTGTAAGAAAAATAATTATCAAATATGAGAAAATGATGAAATGAATGCAGTGGATATGAACAATGGAGTGAATGGCAAGAACGCAAACAGATATTTACAACCAAGAATAACAGGTCAAAAGAGAAACCAAACTACACTCGCCGTGCCTCCCCAGCAATGGCACCATTTCGTTGACACGGAAATTTTGAGGGTTGGAAAATTAATGACAATTAAGTCGTTTATGTTATCCCTAAAAACCCGTGATAAACAATTTTTTTTGTTTTGCTACTTATTAACCTGTATAGCGGACAGGGTCGAACTCACAGAGGCTACAAATCTCGAGGGTCATTCAATTAATCAAAAATGAATTAAGAGAAAATAAGAATCTCAAAGGACTACTATCCTTGGTTTTTGTAATTTTTTTATCTTTTTATTTTTTCAATTGTAAAAAATAACACGAAGTAATATTCCCAAGATCAAAAATACGCACACCAACTCTTTTTGAAAATTTTCAATTTATCAAAAATAATCAGAAAAATCCAGAGAAAATATTTTTGGGTTTTAAAAGTTTTGAAATGTTTTCGACAATATTTGTGGATATTTTAGATGTTTTGTTTGTTTTTCTAAAAATAAAACAGTGAGAAAATGTGAAAATATGCACATCCTAGAGTAATATGCAACTTAAAAATATTTTAATGTCTAAAACTTCTGGAAATTATTTTTAACCTAAACTAGAAGCAATTATCTACAAATAGAAACTGAAATCACAATTTTCGGATTTTTGTAGAATTTTCTGTGATTTCTTAAGATTATTTATGTTTTTCAAATATTTGGGGTTTTATGAATAATTATATGCCTGAAAATTGGTCAGAAATTAAAAGATAATGAAATGAAAGTACCCTAATTTTTTGGATTTTTTGGAACATTATTTGAATTTTTATGAATTTCCGAATTTCAGGAAGGCAAAATGACAGTGTTTTTGATTTTTATAAATATCAAGTGAAATCAAAATGCAAAGAAAAATTTATGCTAAGAAGATAATCACATCAGGAGCTTAGCATAATTTTCGCAAGATTTTTAGATCAAAAATAACATTTATTTCATTCAAAAGCACATGGAAGTTTTTGTTCTGCAGTTCAAGGATTAAAATGTAAATAAGTTTTGTTTTTGCATCAATTAAATAATAAAAATAATTCACAAGAGAGAATGCATAATTTTACCACTAGATCACGTGCTTGGCATGTGGTTGAGGCTAGAAGGGGCTTATTCATAAATTTTGAGAACTCTGATGTGTTCACGTAATTTTTAAATCCACCAAGGACGTTGATGTAATTTCCCCAATAGAATATTGAAGCCCGAGTTCTCTTCTTCGTTTAAAAGCCAAAAGCACCACAAGGGGAAGAGGCATGGCCGCCGCCTCCCTCCTCGTCTTCTTCTTCTTCTTCGGCGGGCGGCGGGCGAGACTAGGGATGCAGGCTGGCGGAGACGCTGGTCTCGATGGCAGCTCGGCGTGGAGGCACCGCGTTGGGCGGTGATGTGGGAGGCGGCTCCTCGCGCCGCGGGGTTGACGCGCGGCAGGGCGGTGGCTGCGCCTGGACGGTGGTCGGGCTTTTGTGCGATGAGATATGACGCCCCTCACGCGGCAACGATTGCAGCGTAGGAGCGGAAGAGAGTGCGAATCGACCGCCACTCCCGTCTTCAGATGGAGATGGCGGGTCGGGGCAGCGCGGCCTCACGTTGGGAGTGGCACGGATCAGTGGTGTTGGCGGTACGGCGCCGCCGCAGGGGGCGGAGGAGCTTTAGAGGCGGAGGAAGTGCACAGCCGAGTGACGGTGGAGCGGCTCTAGGCGCTTGGAGGCTGGAGGGAGGCCGTCGGACTTCGATGGTTGGAGGCGGTGGTGACGACCCCGCCACCTGTTCTCTTTTTTTATTGTTTATTGTAAATAGCAAATAAAAAGATAATTTTTTTTATTTTTATTTTTTTGTAAATCCAAAAAATAGGAATTAAGAAAAATAGGATAAAGATTTTTTTAATTTTTTTATTCATATTTTTTTTATTTTTTATGATTCTGCAAAACAAATATTAGAGAAAAACGAAAAATGAACGGGGATCCGTAGAAAAATGGAAGAATCGAATCCGATCTCTGGCCACCGTACGCGACTGGAGTTGAGAGATCGTGAATCATAGAACAGAACGCGGGGAGATCGAGAGAATGAGATGAAAAATCGAGATCGATGACAATTCAAAAACGTGATGGATTTTAAGATCTCGATAAAAAATGACAACGAGACAAAAAATACGAGAAATAAACTATGGCTAACCTAGATAAAAATGAGAAAACAAATGTGGATCTCACCTTAGGAGAGGAAAATGACCGTGATCGCCTCGACAAGACCGACTCGCTGTCACCGGACGGCTTGGAGGCTAGGCAACTTCCTCGATGAAATTTTCTCTCGAAGATCGGGCTCCTCTCTCTAAAGTTTGATCAAGTTGGAATGAGGGACTAGGGGCCATATAAATAGAATAGATAGAATGAAATTTGATTTTTGAATTTTTTTGGATAAAGAGATAAGATATGAAAATTGAAATGAATTTTTGATTTTTTTGGTGGAAGATATAAGAGAGATGACATGAGATAATGTAAAAGAGATAAAACTATTTACAAAATTATATAAATTTTTTGAATTTTCGTCACTTTATTTATTTGAATTAAATTATGTTGTTTTTTATTTTGTTATGATGGTTAATTAAAAATAGCAACTATATAAATATATTATATACATATATGACATCATATACAAGGGTAAATGAGGAAATGAGCTTTTTTGTTTTAATTATTTTTATTTTTATTTTAAATAATTAGTAAGAATAATTTACAAATATATACAAATACAAAATTTGCAAAATACATGGGAAAATTGCACAAACCACCCCGAAAAACCAACTTTTTACTCGTAACTCCAAAAATTATGAAATCACCACCATTTTAAAGATAATTTAATTTAGAAACCAATGAAAGTGAGATTGGTTCAATTTGAGTTCATATGGAGTCAGAATTGATTTTTCAATTAGTGCTTAGTGGCTTTTTCCAAGTGTGGCTACTTTTATTCTCTACATGACTTAATTGTGTAATTATTTTTATTAATTAGGACACATTTTTATTTACAACTTTGTTTTTGAAAGTTATTTGATTTGAGGTCAATTAAGGCACAAATAAATTAGTGTTAGTTTAATACAGATATACACAAAATAAGTGAAGTATTTACAACAACACACACACATTTTTTTTGATTTTCTTCTTAAGTACCCTTATCTCCCCCTACTTTATTCATGGTCAATCAGGTCAAGTCTTGACCTTCTCTCAAGGTTCGAGCCAGCCTGTATACAGTCTTCCTTTCTTTTTTATTTTATTTTCTTTATTTTCCCATTCTTTCTTTCTTTATTTATTTTATGTTAAAATTAGTAAGAAGTGTACAATATTTTCATAGTTGCAAGTTAGTAAGAATATGGAGTTAGTGTTATATGCATGTGTTTTATAAGGGATTTTAAGCCAAACTAAATGAATAAAGATGACGAATCGCGGATTCATCATCCCCCTATGCTTTACCTTTGCTAGTCCCTTAGCAAACACTTATTTAAAAGAATAAGTGAAGAAAATGAAAAAGAAAGGGAAAATAAAGAAAGTAGGACAATATCGAGTATTAAACTTATCTTTATAAAATTGTAGTTTGGAGCTCTGTCGGACCTTTAGATTATTAGTGTATCGGAAGTTCTGTGAGACTTGGAATTTTAAAATCGACAGCCTTCAAGTTATACACATCATTGTCACAATTTCGGCTCATAAGTCATCTTAGATCAATCGTCTTCCCAAAGTATACCCTATGAACATTGAACAATTGACTCTTGTGTGTGAAAGGCTTTAGCTCTTCCCATCCAGAATGCTGGACTACCATGCAAATCTCCTTTCTAGTAACTCATCCTCAGGGAGTCAGGTATTTCCTTCTAAGGTCTGCCGCGCTGTGTTCACAATCGATTTGGGGGAGAGGTTAGAAGAATGAGAAAAGAACTGGAGGGTGGCCAGTGTAGTCACCTCTCCTTGTAAAGCTGGCCAGTGTAGCCGAGTCTCCACCAAGATCTTCAGGTTTTCTTGAAGCTAGGACCTTTTTAGTAAGATATTTATTTGGTAGTGGCTTCTTTGTATTTGGATTTTTGGTGGTTCTGCTTGGATCTTGTTGTGCCCCTATGGATATAGAATCTTTTGTTTCCATACATGTTTTGGGGTCTTAGAAAAAAATGTACCCAACCATCCATCCCTTTTCTGAAGCATTATTTCAACCCGTACAATTACCCTTCAATTATCTGCGGAGAAAGAATACTATCCCTTAAAGAGTTCATGGATTGTTCATAAAGAAACTTAATGCCATCTCCCAATGATCAAATGAGAAACTTAATGATAAAATCTTAAGAAGACAATATAAATAAAATCTAAAACTTCAGGTTTATTCTGGGTCTTCCAATATGCTTGATGTAAATGTATTAAGAATACTTGAGGGTCATGTGATCATAAGCGATTGTATAACCATGACACTGCCATTACGAGGGACTGATGAAACACGTGTTAGATTTTAGTGACTCCTCTCAATAAAGAAGTAATCTGATCCTTGCCCAAATGTTGTACATTAATCTGAATACAATTTAGATGAAATGAGAAGATTAGATTTACGGTTTTGATTTAATCAAACATATTTGGGAGATCCCCTTGATCTCTATTTTAGATATGATCTCAATATCCAAGTCGCTATGCGTGAAACGTACAATCGTCCTGTCCTTATCTCTAAGTATCTGTGGAGAAATCATATTATTCTTAAAGGAGTTCATGAGTGATTCCATTGTTGATATTCTATATAAGCATTGAGAAAAATGTGATTTAATTATTATGAATAATATGAATTTGATTCATATTATCTGGTCTTATGAGAATGGACATCAAAGATGATTAAATGTGATTTAATTATCAAGGATGTGAATAATGTGGATAACACGATCCATATTACTCATGGATATTATAAATGTGATTTATAATATGTTAGAGAGAGATAATTGTAATTTTTATTTTTGAATTAGTAGTTGATGTGAATTGGATTCACATTGGACAATCAATTCTAAATGTGATTTACATTTTATTTTGGATGTGTGAATATGATTAACAATTTGTTAATGGTATGATTAAATTGTCACCAAATAATTTGAAATTATTTTTGTGAATAGTTGTGCAACGAAAGTTGTTGCATAAGTAGAATATAATGGAGATATGAGACGACATGAAATTGGAATGTGGAATGCACCTTCCTAACATGGACGGTTGACAACCACACTTGACTTGTTAAGTTGTGGCCGTCCACTCTATGTAAGGAAGAATGGACTCTCTCCTTCCAATATATTCTATATTTGTTAGTGTGATTTAAATGGAAATATATTGATTGATTTCAATATATTTAATTTAATTAAAACCAACAAATTTGTTGTTGGTAGTTAAAACACAACAAGATCACTATCATTGATTGAAAGCACAAATTAATCTCAACAAATGAATTGGTGAGCACATGGATTGTAACCCATGAACATCTAAAATATTGTAAATAGAATGATATCACTAGCCTTTTATTTTTACACAATAATTGAATAGCCTCTCTCTTTCTCTCATATTCTATACACACACCCCCTCTCTCCCTCCTTAGAGTGGTCGTACACCCTAAACCCTATAGAGGGTTGCCATTGAAGGATATGGGAAAAATCCTTAAGCACAACACGGAAGCATGAGGATCGCATCGTATGCAATCGGAAGCGACTAGTCACATTAGTTTCTCGAGACAACGGAATTTAAAAAAATTTAAACGATGAAACCACATGATCTAAGAACACTTATCAGATTGTTTCATCTAAGACACAAACAAGAACAAAGTTTAACTCTTGAAGCGTGGTTGAGATCGAGTCTCTAAATGAAGAGACCTCCTATCTCATATCTGATCCAACAGAGGAGATGCTTGCGAGTGCGTTGATGAGACACGTGCTCTCATAATCTATGTTGATGATCCAAGCAACGAATCTCCTAATCTCGTCACATGAGATCCGATGCGTTCTTCACTAGCGAGGTGAGCCGAAGGAGACGGAGATCCATAAGAAAACAATTCGATAGCATAACGACGATATTGCGGTGATGGCGACTCTCTCAAGGGCTCCATGGTGGATGGACACAATGAGAGAGGGAGAGAGGAAGTTGGCATGTAGAGAGAGAAAGAGAGCATACAAATTGATGATACTCAAAGAGCAAGGAGTGCCTATTCTTTTATAGTGTTTTGGGATCCATGGATCTCAATCCATGGACAACACAAAATCAATTGTTGAGATTGATATGTGTTTCTTTTAATGGTAATGATGTTGTTGTAAAAACACAATAACAATTAATTTTATTTAAATTAATATATATTGGTAAATCAATATAAATTAATTCTAATTAAATCACTTTGACCTTGGAGATAAGAGGTGAGAGGATTTGATCTAATCTGCAACAAAGGGGGGAACCACCACACTCTTCTAATGGAAGTTGGTGGTCGTCCACCCTCTTAGATGGATTGGGTCAATATCCTCATTATCTCATGAGATCTCTTTATCTCATGAGATCTCATTATCTCATGATATCTCGAAGTTTTAAAATAACACTTATTGTAAATTATTTCACAAAAATAATTCATAACTGTATTATGGACATTGCAATTATACCATTGGAAAATTGTGAATTACATTCACAACCCAAAATAAAATGTGATTTACATGTTCAATTAATTATCCAATGTAAATCTAATTCACATCAATAATAAATCAACAAATATAAATCGTAATATGCTCTCTCTAAAATATTATAAATCACATTTATATTATATAGGAAAATTTTGGATAGTGTCATCCACATTATTTATGTCCGTGATAATTAAATCGCATTTACTAATCTTGGATCTCTATTTTCATGTGACCAAATAATATGAATCTCATTCACATTATTCACATCTTTGATAATTAAATCACATTTAATTATTTAAGATAACTCTCCTTGTAGTATGAATCAAATTCATATTATTCATGATAATTAAATCACATTTATTATCAATTTTCTCAATGCTCGGATACATATATCAACAATGAAATTATCCTTGAACTCTTTCAAGGATAATGTACTTTCTCTGATGATACTCGGAGATAAGGACATGGCGATTTTATTGTTCCATGTATAATGACTTGGATATTGATATCACATCTCAAATCCAAATCTTGGGACCTCTCATAGATGCTTTATTAATTCAACATCACAAATCTAATTTTCTTATTGCATATGAATCACATTCAGATCAATGTCCAATATTTGGACCAATATCAGATGACTTCTTTACTGAGAGGGGTCACTAAAATCCAGACTCATTTCATCACTCCCTAAGAATGGAAGTGTCATGGTTATACAATCGTCTATGATCACATCACCCTCAGGTATTCCTAATACCTGTACGTCCTACATACTGGAAGACCAAGAACAAACATGAAGTTTTAGATCTATCCTTCAGGATTTTAGCATTAAGTTTCTCATTTGATCATTGGAGTCGGTATCGATCATATGCTTTCCAAAGCGTATATCATACTTAGGTGTTGATAATGTACTTTCCAAAAAAATATATATCAGACCTAAAAATTCAGTCAAGCTTCCAAAGCGATATGACCGTCCACGGAATTTGATTCTTCCCAATATCTCATGAGTGAGCTCATGTCTTTTGGTTTAGCAATGAACCTGTATGATCCCTTTGAGGGATCGTATTACTCATATGCCCTTGCATGCACACCAACGCACTGGTGTATAGACCTTGGTTAGGTCATCAACCTATTGGTATGCCAAGTGTACACACTCAGACAGACAATAATACATCTGTCTCCGGTCTGAGGATGCATGCCTATATCGAGATAACATATGACATAGGACTTTGGTTATCTTGTTGTCATGAAGTCAACTCTTTAACCTAACTAATCTGACACCTCCGAATCTCAATTCCTATGTAGAGTACCTGCATCACGAGGTCGGTCAGATATCATCCTTTAGAGAAAGGATTGCCATCTCCTTCTCAGGATGGAGATCCTCTATTAATAATCATTTGATGGTTCTCGACGAGTCCTCAATATAACTCTTTAGATATTCATCCAAGCACCAGCTTCTATGATTCGACAGTTGAATCAATAGCAGCATGATCATTAAGCTGGCCATGGTATATAACCCTAGTTGTACTAAGGGACCTATTTTGCAAATTAGTTGTTCTTCACTTTAGACCTGGGAATGATATTTGCAATAACATTTACTGCATAATGGCTCATCGTGGGCTTGCACGTCCAAAAACCAACGTCGTCACGTCGTTGTACCGCCGCTTCGATTACTCGTGGATCTCCATCTTCTTTAGTACGCATCTCTTGTGAAGAAGACATCGAATCTCGTTAGACGAGATTAGGAGATCTTTCACTTGGATCATCAACATGGATTGCGAGAAGCACGTGTATCATCAACACACTCACAAACATCTCCTCCATTGGATTAGGCTTGATAGAGGATATCTCTTACTTTAGAAACATGATTGTAACCATGCTTCTAGAGGTAAACCTGATGAATCTCCATTTCATCACATTTATTCATTTTGGTCTTTAAACCCTAGCTAAATGCATGTAAAAATAATTATTTTGCGTAAATTAACATTCATTTATTATTATTTAAAAAAACAACATTTAAAGTCAAAACAATAGAATAAAGCAAAGAAAAGAAAAGAAAAACAAATAAAATGGAAAAGGTATTTTATCATTCTAAACCTCGAGACCTAGGTATCTTGATGATTGGGTCGACAAAGAATTAAGTAAGGGAGATAAGGGCCAAAAATATAGTAAAATCCCTAATTATATTTCTTCAATAATTCATTTTAGGACCTATTTTATTCTTTATTACTTATACATTAAATAAAGAAACTTTGTACATAAAATTATAGTAAAAATACAAAGAAAAATATAAAATTGATTTCATACAAAAACAATACGCAAATTTTTATACTCAGAATACAATCCCAAAGCTGACAAATCTCCATTTTATCACCTTTATTCTGTCATTTTGGCCTTAAAAACCTTATCTAATGAATGTAAATAGCATCAATTTGTGCATAATAGCATTCATTATTTATTATATTATTTGTATATAAAATTAGGTTTTTAATGTCAAAATTATAGAATAAAGAGAATAAAAGTAAAAGAAATAAACTATTGAAGATATTTTATGTCCCTGAACCCCGAAAGCAAGTCAAGACTTGAGTTGGTCGACAAGGAATAAAGTAGGGAGTGATAAGGGCCAAAAATACAATAAAAATGCCATTTATTCACTCATTAATTATGCATTTTTGACACCTATTTTATTCATAATTATTTATTCATAAAATAAGAAATTTTGTACATAAGAGTTATAGATAATAATGCAAATAAAATAAAAAATTGAGTTTGTATAAAAATAATACACAATGTGCTATTTATACACAAAATAAGACAAAAACCAAACTTCACAGACCCATATCTTTTAAATAAAAATGAAAACATATCAAAATCTGATCTAATTGTATATAACTTTTCACAAGCTATTTAATGGTGGTGGTTTCATATTTTTTGGAATTACCGTGTAAAAGATAGATTTTTAACCATCATTGTATATTATACCTATAAAATAATCAATTTGTTCATTCTTCATTATTTTTACAAATTTATATATTTATAAATTTTTAAATATTATTTATAACATATGTATATTAAAACTAAAATACGAGGTGAGAGATCCAGTCGATGCATTGAACGCTCAATAATCCTCAATCAGTCAACAATTAACCCATAATATGAATCAAACAATAAAGTATATAAAATGTTGAACATTAGGAGCAAACGGGAGGAGGCATGAATAATGCACAAAACTCGATCTTTTAGCTTTTGTCCGATTTATTATTTTTGTGGGTTTTTATTTTATATTTTATATTTTTTTTAGTTTTATAATTTTGTATTTTATTTTTTATATATTTCTAATTTTATATTTATTTTTTTATTTAAATATAAGATATATATATATCTATGTACATGTTTATATGTATATGTATAAATAAAATAAAAGATATATATATAGATATTATAAGTAGATAAATATGTAAAAATAATCAAAATATAGTAAATAAGGTATTTTGTGAATTTTAGATTTCCCTTAAATTTTTTTTGTAATTTTCCATAAATGTTTGCTAATTTTTATGTGTTTTGAAAGTCAAAAATATCCCGAATAAGGGATTAATTAATAATTCGAAATTTATTTTGGCTTTAAAAATAATAAATAATTCTTAAAATTCCTTAAGTCAATTTTAATAGATAAATAATAATGTATAGATAACTATAAAATAGAAAAACATATTTTTTATACTTTTTTAAAATTTTTATATTCTTTATGGGATTTTAAAGCTTTATGATTTTTATAATTTTCTTTTTTTATTATTTTGGTTTTTTTGTTTCTTGGACTCAGTATATATAATATATAAACTATATATAAATTTTTCTTATTTTTTCATCAATGTTTTATTTTTTTTATATTTTTATATGTAAATAGGGAATATATATGTTCCTTTAAAAAATTATATTTTTAATAAATAGATTAAATGCAAAAAAGTGCCAAATAAAATATGAGCGTGAATACAGAAGGAATGAAGCATTTTATCCTATTTTTTGGATTTTTGGAGCACAATAGCTCTATTTAATAAATATCTATAGAATCCAAAAATATGTATCAAAGCCAGGGCGTTTTGAAAATTAAAATAGTGTCCTGGGGGCTCTATGCAAAGGTGACTGAAGAAAACCCGATTTATTTAATTTTTAAATACCTTTAAACAATTACAAAACCTGCTAGGACATCTCTGCAATTTCACCAACATGTGGGATAACACATGACACATGTTGGGAGGGACCTAAATGCAAATAGAATAAAGTTTAGGGGCCTCTCAGCAATTTTCACGAAAATATATAATGTGAATTTCAATTTAATGGACTAAATAATATTTACAAAAACTAGCATGGGTGCCCCTGCAATTTCGCCACCTCACATGGGATAACACGTGAGGTGACGTGGAATGGACCTAAATGCAATTGAAATAAATACATAGACCTTTGTACAAAATGTCCACTTTATTTTAAATGGATAACTTTATTTATAGGACTAAATAATAAATACAAAAAATAAGGGGCTAGGTTTGCAATTTACCCCAAATAAGGCACGCGGCTGAATGGTCTGGATCTCTTCACTTAACACATGGCATCCTCTCCACACACGATGACGTTTCCTGGATCAACATCTAAGATTAGATTGCAACAAGCAATCTGACGACTGACACATGGCGTGATCCAACGGATGTGATCAAAACTAGGAGCTCCTTGATGATCGGACGATGCTGAAGCTAGGTAGAAGAACGGTGAAGAACCATCGCCTGGGCAAGGTTTGATATGGAATAGTGGCCACCTCCAACATCCTCCATCACCACTGAGTATCTCTAATCATTCGTAGGAGTCCCCCGCATCTGGTGATGGTCTCAAAGAGGCACCTGGAGCTCCGGCGTGGTCTGGAAAAGTCGAAGAAGAAGAGGTGCTCCAAGTGCCTTGGTCTTTCCAAAATTTGACCCTACACGAGTCCTTTGGCCTCCAGACCTGCAGGAAATACACATAAGCAAGAAGACGGTTCCGAAGGCCTTATTCGTGGTGAAATGAGGTAGAGTGGGTCGGGCGGAGCTCCTCCGACGAGTGGCGGAGGTGAAGGAGCATATCTCCAAATCAGAGTCGATCTTGGTGAGATGATGGCGAGCAGGGCTTAGGGAAATGGAAGCATAAGGAAAGGGGGTTGAATAGTGGTCGGGAAACAAGCGAGGTTCGATGCAATCGTCTGCTGGAGCAGAGCTCCGACAACCTACGATTTGACTAACCTAGGCTAATTAACTACTTAAAACTCAAAATAAAAAAATGTAAAAATGATCCTATAAGCTACAACTACCTAGAAAATGAGAAATAGCGCAGCTCAAACTTAGTTGGACACCATGGAGTAGGACCATCGGAGTTGGTGGCCGTGGGTACACCCCCGCTCGCCTTTGACCACCGCAAACCTCGGGGGTTCTCCCCTCTATTATAGGGAAGCTCACTTTGGTCGAGGCAATGGGTTTTCAGAGGTGTAATATGACCAAAAGTTCATGGAAGAGCGGAGGTTTCTTATTTATAAACAAAGTGAGCACCCAAATTGACCAGGACATTAGCGGAGCTACAAGCTATGTACAAGGGATTAAATTATTTTATGTTGATCTATGATGGTCAAAGATCAAATCATCTGAAGGAAGCTACGTCGATTGATGGATAGATCATGCGAGAAAATGGGGAGAACATGCAAGATTAGACATGTCACGTCAAATGAGGAGGCAAGGGGTCAAGATGACCAAGGTCAACTCGCTACCTGTCATGATTGGTCCATGTGAGGTCGCTATAGGATAAAATAGTCGCATTTAAAAAAAAACAATCAGTTTAAAATAGTAAATGATTTTATTAAATTTTTTATATAAAATAAAAATATTTATTATTTTATGTAGTATTTTATTATGATTTTTATTTTTTGGCTTTATTTATTAGTAGTTAATTTTTAATAGTGTATTTATATGTATATTCATCTATGTTATGTACATTTTTATATTTATTTTTTCTATTTTATTTTATTATTTTATATATTTATAACTTGTTTTTGTGAGTATAAATATATTTTTATTTTATTTTTAAGATGTAATTTGTACAATTAAATAAATAAGCATGTATATTGTATATGTATATTTATAGGTATTTTACCTATGTTTTATGTTAACTATTTTGTTTTTATGTATTTTATTGTGTTTTATTTTGATTTTTTATTTTTAATAGAATTTATATAATATTTACAATATTATAAAAATATGCAAAAATAAAGAATAAAAGAATATGATTCCCTTTTATTTATACACACATGTATGTCATGGGTATTTTATGTATGTTTTCACATAGATTTATTTTATTTTACATTCTCCTTCTAGTTTTAGTCTAGTTTGAATATACATATACGTTATAAATAATGTTTACAAATTTATAAAAATATAAATTTGGAAAAATAATAAAGAATGAATAAATTGATTATTTTAATCGGTATAATATACAATGGAGGGTCAAAAAACTAACTTTACACAATAACTCCAAAAAATATAAAACTACAACCATTAAATAGCTTGTGAAACGATATATATACTTAGAGGTGATTTTAACATGTTTTGAGTTTTTATTTGAAAGATATGGGCCTGTGATGTTTGGTTTTTGGCTTTTTATTTTGTGTATAAAATGCACACTATGTATTGTTTTTTTAGAAACTCAATTTTGTATTTTTATTTAAATTATTATCTACAATCTTATGTATAAAATTTCTTTATTTGATGAATAAATAATAAAGAATAAAATAGGCGTCAAAATGCATAATTAATTAATGAATAAATGGCATTTTATTGTATTTTTGGCCCTTATCTCCCCCTACTTTATTCCTTGTCGATCAACTCAATTATTGACTTGGTCTCAGGGTTCAGGGTCATAAAATATCCTCAATATTATATTCCTTTTTCTTTTCTTCTCTTTATTCTATAATTTTGGCATTAAAAAGCTTATTTTTGTAAAAAAATAATATAATATGCACAAATTGATGCTATTTACATGCATTATCTCGGGTTTTTTAAGACTAAAATGATAGAATAAAGGTGATAAAATGGATATTCATCACCGCCCTATACTTGCCTTTACTAGTCCCTAGCCAAAATTTATGCAATAAGTATAAAAAGAATAAAGAAGAAAAGAAAAGGAAATAATAAATGGAATTGATTTTGATAATTAAACTTGAAATAACAAAATCATAGTTTGAAGATCAAGTTAGACCTTGATGTGAGAATGTGTGTGGAACCTGATCAAGAACCAAATTTTAAACGCAACATCCTTTGAGAGTTACATAACTCCGTTCAAACTACCTCAATAGCAAGGTCAGAACTACCCTACATCATACACAAACCCTTATGACTATGAAGCTGACTTGTACAGTTTAAGTAAACGTGGCTCTCCCAAACTGAAATGACAAAGGAACTGACTTCTCCAGAATGACAACCTAATGATTCCCCAATCCCACACTCTATCCTCTAGGAGCGGGGTATTCCCTTCTAAGTTTAAGTGGCAACCAACTCAATATGAGGAGGTGAAGAAAAGAATGGATAGTAACCAGTGTAGCTACCTATCCCAGGATGCATGAGACCAGTGTAGTCAAGTCATCCAGCTGCAGGCTCATGTTGTATATCTTTGATGCTCAACCTTGCTTATTTTCTATACAACATATATACATATTTGTCAGGCATTTTTATTTTATTTTCAAGCATGTCCACTTTTTGGAGTTTTTTTTGAAATACTACATACAACAGCATTTACATAAGGAGTTTTTCCACTTGATCCAGAAGACTATCCCTCTTTTGAAGCATTATCGCAACCCACACTCTTCTGTCATTGAACTTCATTGTAACTGAAACAGGTTGGGGTGCACTTCCCTCCCTAGACAAGGATGAATGTTTCCACTCGTGTGTGTCTCAGACTGGCAAATTGAAGGATATGGGGAAAATCCTCAAGCGTATCATGGAAGCATGAGGATCGCATCGTATGCTATCAAGATCGACTAGTCTCACTAGTTGCTCCAGCTAGCAGAATTTAAAAATTTTTTAATGATGAAACTACATGATCCAAGAACACTTATTGCATCATTTCATCTAAACCACAAAAGGTACCAGGGTTACCTCTTGAATCATGGTTGCGATCGAGTCTCTAAACCATGAGACCTCCTATCTCAAGTCTGATCCAACGGAGGAGACACTTGCGAGCACGTTGATGAGATGCGTACTCCTCGCAATTCATGTTGATGATCCAAGCAGCAGACCTCCTGATGTCATCACATGAGATCCAACATCTTGTTCATGAGTGAGGAGCACCAAAGGTGATGGAGATCCATGAGTAGATGATCCGGCAGCATAACGACGATGTCGCGATGATTACAACTCTCTCTTGGGCTCCATGGTGGACGACTGCAATGGGAGAGAGGGAGAGCACCTTTAGCGTGTACAGAGAGAAAGAGAGAGAGCTTATGGATTGATCATGTAACTTGAAGAGCAAGGGTTGCCTCTTCTTAAGTACTGTTTTGGGATCCATGGATCTCAATCCATGGACAACAAAAAATCAATGGATGAGATTGATTTGTGTTTATTTCAATGGCCATGATTTTGTTGTGAAAACGCAACAACAATTAATTCAATTTAAATTAATATATATATATATATATCGATGAATCAATATACTTAATTTCAAATTAAATCAATTAATTATCGTTAAAGATAATGTGGAGATAAACCACATCCCCTTAAAAGGGGGGACATCCACTCATGAGATCTCACTATCTCATGAGATCTCACTATCTCATGAGATCTCATTACCTTATGATATCTCTGAGATTTACAACAACATTTGTTGTAAATTATTTCACAAAAATAATTCAAAATTATCTTATGAAATAAAACAATCATGCCAATGAAAAAAAATGTGAATCACATTCGCATCGCACAACAAAATGTAAAATTTATTTTAATTAATCATCCAATTTGAACCCAATTCACATTAATAATTAACTAACAAATATAAATCACAATATGCTCACTCTAATATATTATAAATCACATTTATAATATATATGATTAATATGAATAGTGCTATCCACATTATTCATATCCGTGATAATTGAATCACATTTAATCATTTTAAATCTCTTTTCTCATGTTTCCAAAACATGAATCACATTCATATTACTCACATCATTGGTTAGATATCTCTCCTTATAATATGAATCAAATTAATATTATTCATGATAATTAAATCACATTTAATTATCAAATTTCTTAATACTCGGTTAAATAATATCAACATTGAAATTGTCCATGAACTCTTTCAAGGATAATACGCTTTCTCCGCGGATACTTGGAGATAATGACAGGGCGATTGTATTGTTCCACTTATAGTGACTTAGATATTGTTATCAAATCTCAAATCCATATCTTGCGGACCTCCCGTAGATGCTTGATTAAATCAAATCCATAGATCTAATCTTTTCATTGCATCTAAATCACATCTAGATCAATGTCCAACATTTGGACTAAGATTAGATCACTTCTCTAAGAGAGAAGTCACTAAAATCCATATCCGTTTCATCACTCCCTAAGAATGGAAGCATCATGGTTATACAATAGTTTATGATCGCATCACCCTCATGTGTTCCCAATACCTTTACATCCTGCATATTGGAAGACTCAGAATAAACCCAAAGTTTTTAGATCTCTTTTAGACTGTCTTCTTTAGTGTTTTATCATTAAGTTTCTCATTTGATCAATGGGAGTCGGTATCGATCATGTACTTTCCAAAAGCACATATCATACTTAAGCATTGATCATTTGCATTCCAAAAGCATATATCAAGCCTACAAATTCAGTCAAGCTTTTAAAGCGAGACGACCGTGCACTGAATTTGATTCTTCCCAGTATCTCGTAAGTGGGATCATGTCTTCTTATTCAATAAATGAACCTGTATGATTCCTTTGAGAGATCGTATTACTCATATGCCCTTATATGCTCACCAGCTCCCCGGTATATAGACCTTGATTAGGCCATCAACCTATCGGTCCACCAAATGTACATACTCAGACATATAGTAACACATCTGTATACGGTCAGAGGATGCGTACCTATACTGTGACAGCATATAACATAGGTATTCGGTTATCTCGATCTCGTTAAGTTGGCTCTTTGACCTAACGAATCTGACACCTCTGAATCTCTATTCCTATGAAGAGGACATGCATCAAGAGGTCAGTCATATATTAGCCTTAGAGATAAGGATTGCCATCTCCTACTCAGGTTGGAGATCACATCTTAACAATCATTTGACAGTGCTTGATGAGTCCTCAATCTAACTCTTTAGATATTCATCCAAGCACGAGCCTTTATGATTCAATAATTGAATCAACAATTGTATGATCATTAAGATGGCCATGGTACATAACCCTAATTGTACTAGGGGACCTATTATTCAAATCAGTAATTCTTCATTTCAGATTGAGGAGTCAATTGCAATAACATTTATTGCATAATGGCTCGCTGTGGGATCACATGTCCAACAATCTCCCACTAGTCCAAAGAGCCATTAATGGGCTAATCATTTAAACCCACACTCATGTGACAATCATAGGCTATTTAATATAGCCAGGTAAGCTGATCAGTCACTCTGTTTCTGAGAGACTATGCCAAGTCCTTTTACGACACTTGCATATGCATCAGTAATAGTGCTCGCATCCAATGCGAATGTTGCATCTTATGCAACTAATACTCAATATTGAGGCAATCATAATGTCTTTGACACTACAAGTCAACGATCGTTATAACCAGTGTGCAATTTCAATTATCCTTATCAGAATACCCTTATTCCTAGAGATCTCTATTTCTTAAGGTATCTGTAGTTAAGACCTTTTAGATTATTATATATAAAGTCTCAGGTTCTTAATGATGAGACTTTGAGATCATTATCTCTAAGTCTTGACATCTTTGAAGATATTATATTATTACTGCAACTAAGTATTTTATCTCCATAGTAGGATTGGCAACAATTTACTACTCCCACTGCATGACAGACATCTGGCTTTTCGTACATATCTAGCACATACTAGGCTTCTAGCAACCGATGCATAAGGGCAAGCAGTTTTAGCATCATCAACACTTGATATGTTATCCCTTCAAATTGGTCAATACCAAATCTTAAGGGAAAGGAGCCTTCCTTGGATAGAATATATCCAGGATGTACCAATAATGTGACAATCAAAATTCTCTCTCTTCTCTTTGCTTCTGAACAACTTTAGAACTAAGATCTAAGAGGTATCCTTGAGATCATATCTCATGGTATGAAATAGTCCGATCATAAAACACTTATATCATCCTTATGTCATTATAAATGATTAGTATATTATCTACATTTAGCATGATGAACACATTGGTACTCTCACTAAGCTTCACATGGTTCATTAAGATTCTATTTAAAATCATAACATTTATAATTTTATCAAATCTACAAGAAGCTTATTTGAGTCCATAGATAGATTAATTCAACTTGCACACCATGCTTTCCTCAACCATGAAGCCCTGGGGCTACTACTTATGAATGTCCTCGGAGAGGTATTCATAGAGGAATGCAATCTTGACTTCCATCTCGAAGATGTGAAAGTTAAATTGTGTAGCTATAGTTAGCAATATTCTAATGGGTTTAAGCATGGTCACTGAAGAAGATGTCTTCTCTTCATGTGTATCTTGTCGATACAAGTCGTGCTTTGAATGTCTTTACCTTCCCATCAGGTTCCCTCTTTCTCTTGAAGATCTATTTACATCTTAACAGGTCTTACTCTTATAGGTTCATCCTCGAGGGTCCATATACAACACTTGTATATGAAGTCTACATTTAGACTTTACTTCTAACATCCATCTCTCCATGTCATGATCTACAGAAGCTTCATCATATGAAGTCAAATCATTGTCTGACTTATCTGGCACATGGAATTCATCTTCAAACTCATTTGAAGAGGTATTAGTGTTTCATCTTTAATTGTCCTTTTAGTTTCCTACTTAAGGATCCTCATTATCTTCTCAATATTCAATGAGTTCACTTCATTTTCATAGTGATTCTCAAGAAAGTCATCATCTTAGAATCATATTTTTAGATATGAAATTCTTTAAAAAATCTCAAGGTTATAATGTAGGCATCCAATACCATTCTTTATTTTCCTAATGAAGTAGCACTCTCTGGTGCTAGATTATCGCTTACTTGCATGGAACCTTATTAAGGATATATATTCTAGTCTCTACTACATATATACCTTGGAAACTAAGAGATTACTATGTTAAGATTCATCATTTATCAAATCATGTCACACATGATCTAATTGTATCTCCCTACAACTTCATTGAGTTTAGGTGTATTAGGAGAAGTGAGATAGGAATGATATTCCTAACTCCATAAGGTATTCCTTGAATTCATCTAATAGGTACTTGCTACCTAGGTTAGATCAAATTCATTTCATCTTCCTTGAAACTTTGGTTCTAAACCAAAATTATGAAATCTTTGAATATTTCAAAAGTTTCTAATGTGAAAGGAAGGAATATCATATCACAAATAGTCATTGAATGATATCACATATCATCAATGTTTATTATGGTACAAATGATCCACAGACATCAGTATGTATACGATATTGAATAGCTTGGCATCTTACACAATTCTCAGAGAATAGTGTATTGGACATATTTACTTTGAATACAATATTCAGAAGTATGTAAGATTTGAACCTTTAGACAATCTAAAATTCAATATCTCACTAGTCTATCGATCATATCAATAGACATATGTCCAAGACTTGATGCCAGATCATTGTCAAATGATCTTCATCCTCCTATTGATCTATTAAGGTTTAATTTTCAATATTAGAAATTTTAGTGAACCTTTTATTAATATTCTAATTTAGTAGAGTCCACTATCACAACTCTTTATGATAGGTCTATTCCAGAATACATGTTCATCTCCAACAATGAATGCATTCTAATATCTATGTCATAGAGACATTATCTAAGACCAAGGGTTCTCCCACTGAAAATATGAAGTCTATATATTCTATGGAGATTATTGCAACAATTGTATCAATTCCCATATAGATGACTATTAATCCTTAAGATCAAATTTACTAATCTTCTACAACATATGCAATAATTGCAAGTGTCATTAGAAGAATGAGATACAATTATTAGACTTTTATCTTATCTTATAAAAAAGTCATTTTCAATGATTAAATGTAGATTATTTCGATGCACTATCCGAGTCCTTCTCTAAGGATCCTAGATAGTCCTGATAGTCATACTATAAATACATCAGTTTATTGTAGTATCGGTATTCATCCAATTCTTTGGATGTCGTATGGAAGTCAAAGAAGTTTAGTCATCTCCTTGACTCTCCTTCTTAATTGGGTCATACCCATGCTTCCACTGCGCTCCCATTACGTGTAAACAACCATTGCTTAAGACAAAGGTTCTCTTATGTTGAACTCAAAAGATATCAATGTAAGAGTATTTCGACATTTATACATGCTTCATTTAATTCATACAATACGAATATTATGAAGAATCATGAATGACTTGAATATAGACAGTAGAATGATGATATTCATCATATCTACGTCCATCTAAACTCTTAAATACTGTGGTCCAGGTATGTATTCTAAGATTTTGAATACATCATCTCTTTGTAGAGCCATCGTTTTGCATAATGCAGTGAACCATGTCATTCATGATTAAATGTTGAGAGAACATATGTATGCCAAAACATCTTCTTTGATTTTATAAGGATTAATTTGACAATTATCATTGACATGTTACTTTCAAAGTACACTCGATGGGGGATTAAGACTATAGAGACATACAAACCCTGAGGTAATGTCTTATTGTCTTATTTAATTGTCACTCCTCATTTTGATGAAAAAACATGCATATTGCAACCACATACATTATGTGTCCCATTGCAAGGATAATATCTTGATCATGAATTCAATTAATGATATTGCACTTGTTATTACTGAGTATAGCTTTGAGTGGGTTTAATGAGGATTATCTGAAATAAGAAATTTTCATAAATATATATATATATATATATACATATATACAAATTTTGCTTTGATTTAGGAATTTTTATATCAAAGTTGTCTTACCTTGTCAACATTGAAAGTTCATTCCTTTAATCACTTTCAAGTAAGAGATATTCTTACCATTATATCTCTAACAAGATATGGGATCTCCTTACCTATCTTTCTTGCATCCCAATAATATGAGAAACTACAACTCACATAAAAAGAAGAGGGAACTCATTCCGCCTTGCAAGTCCAACTTGTATTTTCCAATTCGGTCTTTAACACCAAGCCCACCACTCCTAAGGTGATGTTGACCCTCTGTTAATTAACCAACCGTCAACAAGAATGGAACTCGCTATGCACAATCCAATATCGCCCCAATAATATGAGGAACCGATACTAGGGTCACAACGTATATGTCCTTAATCCTTTGAGAAAGAATGAGACCGATCTAGATACGCTTGCATGTAGGAGCTGTCACTTCGAACAGGCATCTCCCACACACAATCCCTGACGACGGAACGCGTCGCCTTAACGGGAGACCATGGATGTCACTTATGTGATCCTCCCCCTCATATTCAAATTTAATTAATTATCATGAATCACATTCATATAATTAATTCTTCCTAGGGAAATATAACTCTATTCATAATAGAGTGTTTCAATTGGATATAATTCATTTAATAATATTAAATCAATTATGAATCCAATTCAATCAACAAACTTGATTGTTACTTGAATATATGGTATTATCTCAAAGTACGTATTATTCGAATTTTAATAATTAGAAAATACATCATGATCTCTCAAGCATCATTCGTTCCCTACCTGCTATCATGGCCAATACTGACGGGATTGGGACAGACCACACACGGTGCAACCTACTACCCCAACGCTCCTCGACTAGGCACCATATCCGCCTCGGGAAAAAAGAATGTCGAGACAATCACATTGTACTTGAGATGTTCATCGGTTTTTCATTATACCATATAGTAATAATCAAAATCATTTTTATTATAAGGAAATTAACTATACAAATTCCCAAAACCTATTCAAGTAACAAGCTTGATGAAAGTGTATCAAGTAACCAATATGTGATCTAGATCAAATCTAATCATTTATTAGTTGAGGTAATGCCATTTAAGGGAATATTTATTATTCTAATATTTTCCAAATATTATCCATAATTATTCCAGGAAATTAACCATTAATTTCACTAGATTCTTATGACAATCACAAGATTCATGGTTGAGTATGTAATTTTCAGTAGTGACTCCTACTCATTAAAATTAACATATCTCATTTATTTTAAATCCAAATTAAGAAACATCAATTTCCGGAGTTTGATAATTTGATTTAAAACAGAAACTATGTGATTAGAATGTATTTCAAGGCATTTTAGAACAGTAATTAACATCTTAATTACGTCACTAACTACCGTCCCCGAAACGGTGGACATATGGTCATTAAAACGATCATATCTTGAGCAAACAAAATCCAAATTACGTAAACTCAAATTCCATATTTTCCTTGTTTAATGGGGAACCTTACCCATTTAAACATTTTAAACAGGACCGAAAAAATATGACAAAACAGGACTGCGAAAATTGAAATGCGACAAAAAATTTCACGAACCCCAATAAACCCGAATCTTCGTAGTTTCATGGATCTCATAAAAAACCTTCGACAACCTGGCTCTGATACCACTTGAAGGATATGGGAAAAATCCTCAAGTGCATTACGAAAGTGCTACGATCGCATTTTTTGCGACCAGGAGCGACTAGTCACACTAGTTGCTCCGGACAGCGGAATTTCAATTTTTTTAAGTGATGAAACCACATGATCCAATAACACTTCTTGCATCGTTTAATTTAAACCACAAATAGGTACTAGGGTTACCTCTTGAAGTGTGGTTGTGATCGAGTCTTTAATGCAAGAGACCTCTTGTCTCAAGTCCGATCCAACGGAGGAGACTCTTGAGAGCATGTTGATGAGACGTGTACTCCTCGCAATCCATGCTGATGATCCAAATAGTGGATCTCATGATCTCATCACATGAGATCCAACATCTTCTTCATGAGAGAGGCGCACTGAAGTAGATGGAGATCTACGAGTAGATGATTTGGCAGCATAACGACAATGTTGCGGCGATGACGATACTATCTTGGGCTCCATGGTGGACGACCACAATGGGAGAGAGGGAGAGCACCTTTGGCGTGTAGAGAGAGAAAGAGAGAGAGCTTATGGATTGATCATGTAACTTGAAGGGCAAGGGTTGTCTCTTCTTAAATAGAGTTTTTGGATCCATATATCTCAATCCATGGACAAACAAAATCAATGGATGAGATTGATTTGTGTTTCTTTCAGTGGCCATGATTTTATTGTGAAAACACAAAAAACGATTAATTTAATTTAAATAAATATATATATCGATAAATAAATATATTTAATTTCAAATTAAATCAATTAATTATCATTGGAGAAAATGTGGAGATAAACTTCATCCCCTTAAAAGGGGAGACGTCCACACATGAGATCTCATTATCTCATGAGATCTCAGTATCTCATGAGATCTCATTATCTCATGATATCTGGGAGATTTACAACATTTCGTGTAAATATTTCACAAAATTAATTCACAATTATCTTATGAAATATTGCAATCATGCCATTGGAAAAATGTGAATCACATTCACATCCCAAAATAAAATGTAAAATATATTTTGATTAATCATCCAATGTGAACCAAATTCACATTAATAATTAACTAACAAATATAAATCACAACATGCTCTCTCTAATATATTATAAATCACATTTATAATATATATGATTAATATGGATAGTGCTATCCATATTATTCATATCCATGATAATTAAATCACATTAAATCATCTTGGATCTCTTTTCTCATGTGCCCAAATAACATGAATCACATTCATATTATTCACATCATTGATAATTAAATCACATTTAATTATCTTAGATATCTCTCCTTATAATATGAATCGAATTCATATTATTCATGATAATTAAATCACATTTAATTATCAATTTTCTCAATGCTCGGATAAATAATATCAACAACGAAATTATCCATGAACTCTTTCAAGGATAATGCGCTTTCTCCATGGATACTTGGAGATAAGGAAAGGGCGATTGTATAATTCCACGTATAGTGACTTGGATATTGAGATCAAATCTCAAATCCAGATCTTGTGGACCTCCCGTCGATGCTTGATAAAATCAAAGCCATAGATCTAATCTTTTCATTGCTTCTAAATCACATTCGAATCGAATGTCCAACATTTGGACTAAGATTAGATCACTTCTCTATGAGAGGAGACACTAAAATCCATACCCGTTTCATTACTCCCTAGATATGGAAGCATCATGGTTATACAATCGTTTATGATCACATCACCCTCAGGTATTCCCAATACCTGTACATCCTGCATACTGGAAGACCCAGAATAAACCTGAAGTTTTTAGATCTCTTTTAGACTGTCTTCTTCAGGGTTTTATCATTACGTTTCTCATTCGATCAATGGGAGTCGGTATGAATCATGTACTTTCCAAAAGCACGTATCATATCTAGATGTTGATCATATAATTTCCAAAAGCATATATCAAGCATACAAATTCAGTCAAGCTTCCAAAGCGAGACGACAGTACACGGAATTAGATTCTTTCCAATATCTCATGAGTGAGCTCATGTCTTCCGATTCAGTACATGAACTTGTATTATCCCTTTGAGAGATCGTAATACTCATATGCCCGTATGCACACCAGCTCGTCGATATATAGACCGTGATTAGGCCATCAACTTATTAGTCTATCATATGTACATACTCAGACATATAGTAACACATCTGTCTTCGGTCGGAGGATGTGTGCTTATACCGTGACAACATAATACATAGGTCTTTGGTTATCTCGATCTCATTAAGTCAACTCTTTGACCTAACTAATCTAGCACCTCTGAATCTCTATTCATATGCAGAGGACCTTCATCAAGTGGTCAGTAAAATATCAACCTTTGGAGATAAGGATTGCCATCTCCTACTTAGGTTGGAGATCACATCATAACAATCATTTGATGGTGCTTGATGAGTCCTCAATCTAACTCTTTAGACATTCATCCAAGCACCAGCCTCTATGATTAAACAATTGAATCAACAGTTGTATGATCATTAAGATGACCTTGGTACATAACCCTAATTGTACTAAGGGAACTATTACGCAAATGAGTTATTCTTCATTTCAATTTGAGGAGTGAATTGCAATAACATTTATTGCATAATGGCTCGTTGTGGGCTCGCATGTCCAACACAAACCCAACCCCCTCAACACTCCACTCGAGTTGAGCCTAGTGAAAGGTGTAACTATCCAAATTAGGCACAACTGACAAGAGTCATGCATGTGTCTCAAAAAGTTCTAGTTAGTCAGTTGAGGTGACTTGAACGCAGCCCTAAGTCCCAAAGAATTAAGTCTAAATAGACCTAAAGTGACAGAAACCTAGTTCCCATAAGGTTCTAGTGCAGTTAGGTGCAGTAAGATCCAACCAAGCTCCAATATTCAACATTAGTTGACTAGTTCAATCATCAAGCTCAATCAAACGAATATGATTGCTATGCACTTTCTATGTACAATGCAAAAAGAATGATGCAATTTTTCAAAAAGAATTTGAAACCAAAAAGAACTTTTACACATAATTTTACACATAAAAAGAATTTTTGCACACATAAAGTATAAAATATTTATAGCTATTTACAGGGGCGTGCTTATTTTTATTTACAAGAGTTGGGATTTAAAGAATTTACAAAGTTTAACAAGTTATTTTTATAGGTGTATATACAATTAGTACTGAAGTTTATGTACATTTTGTATTTTTAATAATGCTTTTATTCCTTAAATTTGATTGAAAATAATTTTCAAAACTATAGTACAAAATAATTTTTTTCAAATATTTACAAACATTTGAAATCCATTTTGCAAGGATTTTCAAACAATATATATATTTTTTTTCAAAATATTTTACAAAACATTTTCAAAATCATTTGCAAATAGGTTTTCAGATCCTTTATTTCACATAAAGAAAAGAACATTTGTAATCAAAATGTTTTTACAAAGGTTGAAATTTTTCACAAAAAAGTTTCCAAACGGTTCACACCATTTTTCAAATAATTTTGCAACAATATTTTTAACCTGATTTATTAATCAGTATATACAAAAAGAATTTTGAGGAATAAGTAGCGTTATTAATTTGTTTTTAATGAATTTTATAGTATTTTTAGCCATATTTATTATTAATAATATGAATGTACATGTTATGGCTAAAGTATATACAGAGTATATACAACCTCCATATACTTAGCATGAGTTATGTCCTCATAGATCGAAAAGAGAAAGAGAAGACATAACTTGTACTAAGTATAGAAAAGCCTATACTGCAACGACTGAAAGAATAAGAAATGAAAGAATAACTGAATAAATGAATAAGAAGTTGATCGTCCCCCCTATACTTAGGATCAAATAATCCTAAGTACAATAGATTGCACACAATGCATGGAGGGTCAATGGTGGGAATAAACAGATCAGGGCTCGGTTGTCTCCCCCTATACTTAGAGTGAGATTACCCTAAGTATAGTAGAGCAAATCAATAAGAGTGGAGACAACAGGGGGGATCAAAGAATGAAAGAATCCGGGGTATACCCCCTCTACTTAGGACAAAGTACATCCTAAGTACAGAAAACTGACAAAAATGAGTGATACCTTTTTTGTAGAAAAAGAAAAATTAAAAGGAAAAGAAGAAAAGACAGATATATGAAAAAATCATAGAGAATGAACACATCACTACCTCTATACTTAAGGTAAAGGAACCCTAAGTATAAGCAACAAAAGGAGTTAAGACACAGAACATAGATAGAACAACACGATGTGTACCCCCTATACTTAGGACAAGTACATCCTAAGTATAAACACACAGATATGGCGAAAGATCTGGGGTACACAAGATATACAGAAGAAAGAATGAATAGAATACACAATACGTATATACGACAAGAAAGAGTGTGAAGTACATGACAGTATATGGTAAGCAAGTACCGAGCTCTTGTCATCATCTCCCTGTGAGAACGAGGATGCATCCAGACAGTGAAAAGACATCTGGGTATGAAATCTAGTGGGTGTCAACTACCAGGGAGAAGAGATCGAAAACTAAACCAGGGATCAGTAGCGAAAGGAGAACATCGGCTCATAAGGAAGGAACGGAAGATCATAGACAATACTGTAAGACATGGAGGAAGAGTGAACAGTACAGACTCATCCAAGTCAATCATGGTCTCTGAAGGTATACAAAGTCAAGAGCAGGAGATACTCAATGCAGTGTATGGTATCCAGTGATCATAAGGGTTGAAAGTCACAAGAATACACCGAATAACACAATGCATATCTCAACCCTGTGAGGGTCCTCAAGGTGAGTAGAGTCGTATGAGTCAAAATCACATAATAATCAGAATACTCGACTCAATGCTCCAATAGAAAGGAGACACCGGCAGTGAAGCCGAGTTCCAAAAAGATGATGCATCTTCCCTCAGATAACCCTTGGAGAGTAATACATACTAGTCAATGAATAATCAGAAAAGAAGCTCATCCTACAAGGGTCGTCAAGGTGAGTAGAATCAAAGGAGTCAAATTCATCAAACGGAACAACATAAGTGGTCTCGATAGGTGATAGATCATCTACCAGTAGAAGAGACCGATATATCAAGAGAATGTGTCAATGTCCCGCAGACAATCATCAGGGAGCGTACTGCCAACTAAGCATAATTAATCAGAGAAAAATGGCTCATCCTTGCGAGGATCGTCAAGGAGAGCAGACTCAAAGGAGTCTAGTCAAATGGATTCCAAGATCCATCAGATTGGATAAAGAATGCAATGGGGGCCGGTAATAGATTAGATGACTAGGTTCCATGCTCCCATGGATAGGAGACACAGTCATCAAGGGGAACCGAGCATAAAGAAAGTGTTGCATTTTCTCACAGATAGTCCTCAGGGAACAATGCAAGCTAAGCATGGAAAGTTAGATCAAATCTCATCCTTACGGTTGTCTTTAATGATAAAGGACTTAAAGGAGTCAATCAGAATGGTCTCGGTAGCCATAGATCGACTACCTAGCAAGGTGTCATTCTCTCTCAGAGATAACCCTCAGAGAGCACTATGAACCAGGCAATGAATAATCAGAAATGTGGGGCTCATCCTTGTGATGATCGACATGGAGAGAAGACTCCAAGGAGTCGGGGAAATTGGCTTCGTGCATCGATAGATCGGGCACACAATCAGCATGGAGGCCAAACAGTTAAATAAGAAGATGTGATTTTGGGCTCCATAGAGGAAGAGACAAAGTTAGTGTATGAAACCGATCGTAAAGTAAGTGTCGCATCCTCCCACAGATATTCCTCAAGGAGTAATACGAACTAAGTCAATCAAGTCGTGGCATTTCCAATTCCATTTAGCATCCTAAGTGATCCAAACTCAAAGGGAGAAGATCGTAAAAGTCATGCAAGTCAGAAAATGATAATACATGCAAAGTAAGAAGACTTATAGTGCTTCCCAACTCTCTCCATGCGGGATGAAAAACTGAATTGAAAACCTAAACTATATGCAAATGCAATCCGGTGAGATCGCCCTAGGTGAGAAATTGCTATTATGGTGAAGCACCATATGTCAATCATTCAGAGTCAAACCCTAAAGTCTGATCATGGAGAAGTCTCGGTGCCCGCCACGACGGGTCCTTCTAGTGTTGTATGACGTCTCTCACGGTACGTGGGTTCGAATCTAAATAATTAAAAATTATTATTTGACTAAGTCGAGAAATGCATCTATAGGTACAAGAAAATATATTAGGGGCTTTTACCATATTCTATCAGTAAACAATTCCTGATCTAGGGCTCATTCACACAAAATAGTGAAAATGAAATAAAATAATGAAAAAGTAACAAAACTGTCGAGGCACCCAAGGGAACAACCTCTCGGACACTAGACCTCAGGAAGTCGAAGTGTGGCTGAGAGTATGAATTATTACATGCTAAGTGTCACTCTCTCACACAAATTTACATTTTTTAAGAAAAATGCATAAAATGAAGCTCAGAAACTGTCTCAAAAAATCTGCCAAGTGTGGATCAGTTGCTCTCTCCTGTCGGTTCAATTAGAATGTTGGGCTCTGCCTTACATGGGTGCATAGGTCCTCCTAGGAGATCCTCTGTCGCGTTGTGGTCCCTCACAACAAATTCAAATAAGAAGGAGTGTCAGACAGTTCATAATAATATCCAATAATAGTGAAAAATAAATAATTAAATGAATAATATAAGAGATAAGTAAATAAACGAACAAGAGATATAATACAAAAATCAAATAATCCCCTACTACGTAACGTCGCTCCCCGACAATGTCTCCATTTGATAACGAAGATCTATCAACGGTCTAGAAATCTCATAAGTCGAGAGATCCACTCGATGCGTTGACCACTCCTTAATCCTCAATCAATCAATAATTAACCCACAATATGAATCAATAAATAAAGTATAAAATGTGGTGTTGAAATTTATTATAGTTCTACAACAAATGTGTATAAATGTAGGCATGTGTAGAGGTTGAACATCGGGAACAAACGGAGGAGGCATGAATAATGCACAAAACTTGGACTTTTAGCTCTTATCTAATTTATTATTTTTGTCGGTTTTTTTTATTTTTTTAATTTTTATTTTATTTTTGGTTTTATAATTTTGTATTTTATTTTTATAATTTTCAATTATATTTCCTTTTTTATTATTTAAATATAAGAAATATATATTATATGAATATATGTATATGTATAAATACAATATAAGAAATATATATAGATACTCTAATTACATAAATATGCAAAAATAGTCAAAAATATAATAAATAAGATATTTTTGTGATTTTTCTATTTTTTATTATTATTTTATAAAAATTCCAGAATTTTTTGTTAATTTTTATGTGTTTTTAAAGTCAAAAATATTGCGAATAAGGGATTAATTAATAATCCGAAATTGATTTGGGTTTAAAAAAATAAATAATTCTCAAAACTTCCCAACTCAATTTTAATATATAAATAATATATATATATATATAATTATAAAATAGAAAAATACTTTTGGTATTTTTGTAGAATTTTTAAAATTTTATTGGATTTTGAAGATTTATGATTTTTATCATTTTCTTTTTCTATTTTAGTATTTATTTGTTTTCTAGAATCAATATATATAATATATAAACTATATATATTTTTATTTTTCAAAGATTTGTTTTATTTTTTGTATTTTTATAAGTAAAAAGGGAATACATAGGATCCTTTATATTTTTAGTAAATAGATTAAATGCAAAAAAATGCCAAATAAAATGTGGTGTGAATATACAAAACATGATGCGTCTAATCATATTTTTGTAGATTTTTAGGAGCACAATAGCTATATTTAATTAATAGATATAGCATGCAAAAATATGTATCATGACAGGGGCATTTTTGTAATTAAAATAAAGTTCAAGGTTCTTTGTGCAAAAGTGACTAAAGAAACCCATACTTATTTAATTTTTAAAGACCTTTAAATAATTACAAAACCCACCAGGGCATCTATGTAATTTCACCAACACATGGGACATGCAAGTCCAGGGGCCTCTCAATAATTTTCACAAAAATATACAACGTACATATCAATTTATTAGACTAAATAACTCCTATAAAAACTTGTAGGGGTGCTCCTGCAATTTTACCACCTCACGTGGAAAGACACATGAGGTGTGGTGGACTGGACTCAAATGCAATTAGAATAAATACAGGGGCCGAAGTGCAAAATAACCAATTTATTTTGAAAGGCTAACTCTATTTACATGATTAAATAATAAATACAAAAAATGAGGGCTAGGTTTGTAATTCACCCCAAATAAAGCGCACGGCTGAACGGTTGGGATCCCTTCACTTAACACATGACATCCTCTCCACGCCCGATGACGTTTCGTGGATCGATGTCTGAGATTAGATCGCATCGAGTGATCTGACGGCTGATGCATGACACGATCCAACGGATGTGATCAAAACTGGGAGCTCCATGATGATCGGACGGTGCTGAAGCCAGGTGGAAGAAAGGGGAAGAACCATCTCGTGGGGGAGGTTTGATATAGAATAGTGACCGGCTTCGACCTCCTCCATCGCCACCGAGTATCTCTGATCATTCCTGGGGTCCCCCGCATCTGGTGACGGTCTGAAAGAGGTACCTGGATCTCCGATCTGGTCAGGCAAAGTCGAGGAAGAAAAGGTGATCCAGGTGCCTTGGTCTTTCCAAAATTCGCCACTACACAGGTCCTTTGGTCTCCAGACCTACAGGGAATGCACGCACAAGAAAGAAGATGGTTCCTTGGGCCTTATTCGTTGAAATGGGGGTAGAGTGGGTCGGGCAGAGCTCCTCTGACGAGCGACAGAGGTGGAGGAGCAGATCTCCAAATCCGAGTAGATATGGGTCAGATGAGGGTGAACGGGGTGTAGGGAAACAGAAGGATAAGGAAATGGGGGTGAAACGGTAGTCAGGAAACAAGCGAGGCACGATGAAATCGTTCGTCAGAGCGGAGCTTCAGCAAACTACGAGTTGACTAACCTAGGCTAATTAACTACCTAGAAATCGAAAATATAAAACATGGAAATGATTCCATTAGATACAACTACCTAGAAAATGAGAAATAACGCATCTCAAACCTGGTTGGATGCCAGGGATCAGGATTGCCGGAGTTGGTGGACGTGGGTGCACCTCCGCCCGCCTTTGACCGTCACGGACCTCAGGGGTTCTCCCTCTATCATAGGGAAGCTTACTTTGGCCGAGATTACAGGGTTTTAGGTGTGGAAGATGACCAAAAATTCATGGAGGAGCGGAGGTCTCTTGTTTATAAACAAAGTGAGCACCCTTATTGACCAGACGATTAGCGGAGCTACAAGCTACGTAGAAGGGAGTAAATGATATGGCGTGGATCTGTGATGATAAAAGATCAAATCATCTGAAGGAAGCTACGTCGATTGATAGATAGATCATGCAAGAAAATGGGGAGAAGATGCAAGATTAGACATGTCATGTCAAATCACAAGGCGGGGATCAAGTTGACCAAGATCAACTCACGACCTTACATGATTGGTTCATGTCATGTCACTACAGGAAAAAATAGCCACATTAATTCAAAATATTTAATTTAAAATATTAAATTATTTTATTATTTTTTGTGTATAAAATAAAAATGTTTGTTATTTTATGTAATATTTTATTAAGAATTTTATTATTTTAACCTTACTTATTAGTAGTTAATTTTTAAGTGTATTTATATGTATATTCATATTTTTTTGTACATTTTTATTTTTATTTGTATATTTTATTTTATTCTTTTATTTTATATATTTATAACTTATTTTCGTGAGTATAAATATATTTTTATTTTATTTTTATGATGTAATTTGTACACTTAAATAAATAAGCATGCATGTTGTTTAGGTACATTTATAGGTATTTTACTTATGTTTTATGCATATTATTTTATTTTGTTGTTTTTAGTTGAGTTTTATTTTTGTTTTGTATTTTTAATAGAATATATATAGTAGTTACAATATTATAAAAAATATGAAAGAATAAATAATAAAAGAATATTATTCCCTTTTATTTATACATACAGGTATATCATAGGTATTTTATCTATATTTTCAAATTGATTTATTTTATTTTGCATTATCCTTTTGGGCTACACCATTGATAGATCTTAGTTGTCAAAAGCCCAAACATCCCATACCCATATCTCCTCCATCTGAACTAAAAATGTCCCAAAATCAATTTAATTGTATATAAATTTTTATTGTCTATTTGATGAAGGTGGTCTCATCTAATTCAGAATTAATATGCAAAAGTTAGGTTTTGGACCCCAATTGTACTATATACTTGATTAAAATGTTCATTATATTTATTGCTTATAATTTTTATAATTTTATATTTTTATACATTTGTAAATATTATTTATAACTTATGTATATATTTAGAATAAAAAACCACAAAGAAAACAATAAAATAGAATTGTATATAGAAATACATAGATGAAATACCTATACACACACTTATATAATATATACATCTAATTATTCAAGTGTACAAAATACATCAGAAAAATATAATATATATATATATTTAAATAAGTTACAAATATATAAATAACTAAAGAAAATTAATATAATATACAATACAAACTAAAAATAAAAAATCCATAAGATTTGTTAAAATACCCATGAATGGACCTCCAAAAAAGTAACTAGTAATAAATAAAGCTATTAAAAAAATAAAAATCACACTAAAATACTACGTAAAATAGTGAAGATTTTCATATTTTTAATCAAAATTTTAAAACATATTTATTTTCAAATTTAATTTCTTATTTGTCTTTTGTGGATGACATGGCCAATTTAGGGCCCGCCATCCGTTGACTTGGGTCAACTCTCTGATCGAAGGTTGTAGGACTGTTAGACTCATCATCCTCTCTCCTTCTCGATATTCTTCCCCATGATTCATTGACTAAGGACCTCTGACTTATGAATATAAATCTGGTCATGACATCGATGAAGGATATGGTATTATCCTCAAGCACATCACGGAAGAGGGAGCATCATATCGAATACGATGTAGAATGACTAGTCGTACTAGTTGTCCTATGTAGCGGAATTTAAAAATTTTCATGCGATGAAACCACATGATCCAATAACGATTCTCGGATCGTTTCATCTCGAACCACATCAAGTATAAAGGAATACCTCTTTAAGCATGGTTGATTGAGTATCTACGAAAAGAGACCTCCTGTTTCAAGTTCGATCGTTGGAGAAGACGCTTGCGAGCGCGGGGATGAACCACGTGATGCTCGCAATACAACAAGTTGATCCAAGCACGGTGAACTCTCATTCTCATCATACGAGATCAAACACCTCCTTTGCGAGCGTAGCACTCCAAAGAAGACAAAGAACCGAAGAGCGTCGAAGCGGTGGTGTGGTGGAGGAGCGAAACTGCTTTCTCCTCTTGGGTATGGTGGACAACCACCAAGAAGAAGAGGGAGAGAGTTGGCATGTGGAATGGAGAGATAGAGAGAGAGAGATGTGCTTCAAAAGCATAACCATAGAGAGCAAGGTATGCCTCTCTATTTTTAGGGTTTTGGGATTCATGGATCTCAATCCATGGGATACATAAAATCAATGGATGAGATTGATTTATGTTCAATCGAATGGTCAATATTGTTGTTGGTAAAATCCAACAATTAATAACTTAATTTAGATCAAATATATTTGACAAATCAAATACAATTTAATCCTAAATTAAATCAATCAAATAAGGGAGAAAATCAACATGGAGATTGCATCTCCCATGGAATATGGTGGACGACCACCAATTCCATATTGGACTTGGTAGTCGTCCACTCGTTTCCAAGTAGGGAGCAATCACATGAAATCTCATGTGATTGCAAATCTCCATTATTTAATCCAACAACTTTTGTTGTTATTTATTCTTAAAAAATAATTCACAATTAATTTTGAGAATATTGCAATCTTACCATTGGAAATTTGTGAATCACATTCACAACCCAAAACAAAATATAATTTACATTTTCAATTAATTAAACAATGTGTATCCAATACAAATCAATAATTAATTAACAAATATAAACCATAATTAGCTCTCTCTAATACATTATAAATCACATTTATAATATATTATGAATAATTGGATATTGCTATCCACATTATTCTTATCATATTAATTAAATCATATTCATTTATATTGGATAATTTCCACATGCATCAAGATAATTAAATCTCATTTAATTATCATTCTCTTAATGCTAGGACATAATTCAACTATGGAATTATTCTTGAACCCCTTCAAGAATAAAGCGATTTCTCCGCAGATACTTGGATACAAGGACATGGCGATTGTATTGTTCTACGTATAGTGACTTGTATATAGAGATCACATCTCAAATCCAGATCTCATGGACCTCTCATAGATGCTTGATTAAATCAACACCGTAGACCTAATCTTCTCATTGCATCTGAATCTTATTCAGATCAATGTCCAATACATGGACTAAGATTAGGTTACTTCTCTACTAAGAGGAGTCACTAAAATCCAAACCTGTTTCATCACTCCCTCGGAATGGAAGCATCATGGTTATACAATCATTTATGATCACGTCACCCTCAGGTATTCCCAACACCTGTACATCCTGCATACTGGAAGACCAATGATCATCCTGAAGATATATATCACTTTTACACTGTCATCTTCAGGTTTTGATCACTAATTTTCTCAATCTTGGTCATTGGGAATTGGTATAGATCATATAGTTTCCTAAAGCATACATCTTACCTTCAAATTCATGTCATGCTTCCAAAGCATGATGACCATGCATGGAATTTGATCAGTCCCAATACCTCATGGTGAGCTCATGTCTCCTGGTTCACAAGTGAACCTGTATGATCCCTTTGAGAGATTGTATTACTCATATGTTCTTACATGCACACCAGCTCGCCGGTGTATAGACCTTGGTTAGCTCATCAACCTATTGGTCTGCAAAATGTACACACTAAAACATATAGCAACACATCTGTCTCTGGTCAGAAGATTCATGCCTTTGCTGTTACAGCATTCAACATAGGTCTTTGGTTATCTCGATCTCATTAAGTCAACCCATTGACTCAACTAATCTGATACCTCTGAATCAGTATTCCCATGTAGAGGACCTGCATCAAGAGGTTGGTTTGATATCAGCCATATGAGAAAGGATTTCCATCTCCTACTCATACTGGAGATGATCACTTAATAATCATTTGATGATGCTTGATGAGTCCTCTATCTAACTCAGATATTCATACAAGCATCAACCTCTATGATTCAATTAATGAATCAACAACTTTATGATTATAAAGTTGGCCATGTTACATAACCCTTATTGTAGAGAGGGACCTTATAGTGCATTCATTCATTCAATATCAGAAAGGGAGTGAAAAATAATCAATAACTTTTATCGATAAATCATTTATTACAATAACATTTATTGCGGGAATGGTTCTCCTCAGGCTCACATGGCTAACAATCGACCCATCATGCAGGAGGTTCCACATCCTTGTACCATACTTGATCGACGTGAAAACCCTCGATTAAGTCTCATTATCACTCATTGTACAAAAGCCACTCCACATCCTTCCTCCATTTTTTGGAATCTCTTTTGGTCCGCATGAACCCCTCTTCTTGTGCTCTTTGGCAAGAGCATGTTGACAGTATGCTCGCCTAACCTTTTTGTGGCGAGGTGGGAGGCATAAGAGGCTGATTCCACCATCTGTGGTTGTCCACCACCATGAGGTCTCATCTCACGACCCACTACAGTTTGAGGTAATTTTCTTCCCTTTTTATATATTTTTCAGTTGTAGTTTTTGTTTGGTGTCTTTAGTTTACTTTTTAATAACCTCCGTAGCGTAAGATTGGATCCTTGTAGTTCGTTGGAGCTCCTCTCCGGTGAACCCTTTCACTAAGAAGCAACCCCGTTCTGACTCACCAACCGCACCCACCTTCTTCCCCTACTCTTCTCCTATGCCTGACCTCACTTCACTCAACTATATCCTTAGAGGATCTGGATTGGATGCCCCACCTCCATCTTTTTCCGTAGCGCATACACCCCCTTCCATTTCTTTACCATTCCACCTTTTAATGGGTCCAGGTAGTTTGCCCTTGACCCTACTTTATTCCTATGTAGGTTTTGAAGCTCCCAGCTCCAGCTGAAGGTGATTTTGATGTTCGAGATGGTGTCTAGGTCTCCCGGCCTTCCCCGACCTTCATGGACTACTTCGGTGATCCTCGGAGAATTTTGAGCCCTCCAACCATTGAAGGAAACCTCCAGAAACAATTTACACTCCTTGGATCATCTCTAGGAACACCAAGCATTATCGATCGAAGCCTACAATTGTGTTCTTCCTTGTTCTTCTAGTGGGGTCCACAACCATTAGATCATGCTCGATCTCCAGAGGCTCCAACAACAGTTGGATCAGTTGTGCTTAGACCATCCGATCCTTCCCAAGGATCTGATACTAGTTGCTAAGTTGAACCGTCATCGCACTCCGAGATGTGATACGTATCAAAGTAAAAATCCCATCGCTGTCGATCGCGTGCGTTACGGAGTAAATTGCACATAGAACTCCTCACATATTTATTATTTATATCTAGTCTTATAAAATATTTTGTATGCTTTAATATTTTTGTAAAACTTGTAAGTGAACCCATGTACTTATTTCATATTACATTTCGGTCCTTGCTAGGCCACCTCACGTGTCGTCCCACCTGAGGTTTCCATTATGCACTTAATCCCTTGTAGGATTTCTTTTTCCATACTAGTACTAAAAGTTTTTAATATTTGTTGTAATATTTTGGGTATTTTATAGAAACATCAGTGCCTTTATTTTAAATTACAATTATTCCTTACTTGTTCAATTATTTTTGTGCTTGTAATGTATTTTTAAAAAATATTGTTCGTGCTCAGAAAAATATGCAAAAATAGGGTTAGGTGTTTGCTTGTATACATTTGTATATTTTTTTATTTTTGCATTTTAGGCATTTATCTATTTATTAATAATAAAAAAGAACACATTTTCCCCAATTTACATTTAAAAAACCCAAAATTATAAAGTTTTTTTTAAAAATTAAAAAAATTATTTATTATTATAAAAGTTTATAACTCCAAAGCAAAAATCATTCAAAATAGAAAAAGAAAAAACTAAAAAAAAGAAAGCTCCAATTTTTTTATAAAAATATACAAAATCATCAAAAATTGCAAAAATATTAGTTTGCATTTTGTAAATTTCTTTATTTCATATATTATTTATTAAAATTGATTTGGAGTATTTTTTAGGCTTTTTGTTATTTTTTAATCCTTAAATCAATTCGATACGTTGATTTAATCCATGTTTTCTAATATTTTTTAATTTTAAAAATACTAAAAAAATTACATAAATATCTAAAAAAGTATAAAATAGTAAAAATTATAAAAAGACATGAAAACATCTCATTATGCGATTTTTGTTTATTTTTAGTATATTAAAATTTTCTTACCATATATTGTATGTATTGTTATATATATATTCCAATTATATATTAAAAAGAAAAGGAAAATTAACAGAAAATACAGAAAGAAAATAGAAAATAGAATCATAGAAACACTAAAAATATAAAAATTGAAATTCATATAAAATAAAATTAAAATCTACACAAAAATAAAATAAAAAGTGAAAAGAAGATGACAAATTTTGGATTGAACTTCCTTTCTATCATGTTTGCTCCCTGTGTTCAACACTCTTCCCATACTTATACCTATACATATAGAGTTATAATAAATTTTAACTCCACTTTTTTAGTTGCATTTCTATATTTTATTTGTGCGTTAATTATTGTATGAAGCAGGGTTTTGTGAGGGGTCATTACACTGACGCTAATTGTGTTTGATTAACTAACCCTCGCAAAACTCTTCAACAAATGGTGCCATTGTCGGGGAGCAATGTCATATAGATTGTGTATCTTTGTTGGTTCCTTCTTGTCTCTTTTGTCTATTTATCTCTTTATTTATTTGTAATTTTTATTTGACATTATTTGTGAGTTGTCTAACCCTCTGCCATGATTGAATATGCTACGAGGGACTGCAGATCGAGGGAGGTGCTCCTAGGAGCACCTACAAACTCATATGAAGTGGAGTCGGCTTTTCTTACCTAACCGACATAAGAGTGTGGCAAGATAAGATTTGGAGGAATTTTGAAGACAATGCATTTTCATTTCGTTTTATTTCATCTTATCTTGTAATTCAAGTGAGAGAGAGACATATAATTGTAATAATTTAGACTCTCCGGAATGCTGCCACTTCACGAGGTCTATTGCCAGAGTGATTGTTCACTTGGGGAATTCGTCAGTTTTGTCGTGTTCTCATCACTTTTATTTCTCTTTATTTTTCGACTTTATTTTTAGTTGTTTTGTGTGATTGAGCCCTAAATATACGATTTACTTTGTCGATAGATTAAGGTCCAAATCCTTAATTAAATTGCATGTGCCTATAGTTTACTTGTGGACTTAGTCTAATAGTTGATTATTTGGATTTGAAATTGGGCGTTGCGAGAAACCTCATACAATGCTTGCAGGACCCACTATGGTGGTTAATAAGAGATTTCCATGATCGGACCTTAGGTTTCTTTTCTAGATAATTAGCATCGGGTGCTTTACGATAATATCTTATTTTATTCTAGGGCGATTTCCTCAGTTGCATTGCTTATAGTGTAGGTTTCCATTTTGCTTAGCATCCTCGCATGAAGAGAGCTAGAGCCAAGGTGAGCATTTCTATTTAGCATCCATAATTATTTTCACCTCACATTGCTGTTCTGACCCTGTCCCCTTATTTTGTCACTTATGATACTAAAGGAACCGATCCCTTGTTAGGACTCATGGATTTTTATTAAAAAATAAAAAAACTTATAACCAATAAAATTGAGACTGCTAATTTTACTCGACTCGAAAATAAAAAAAATTATCTTGGGGAGAGTAACCCCATCATTGTATTAGCTATTACAGTCTAAGTCACTTTTCTTATTCTAATTAATTAAGAGAACAAAATAAAATGATTGATTATCATTTAATAAAATATTAAAAACAAAAAAAATAAACGGATGTGTTGGAAAACTAGTAAGATATTAAAAATAATTTTCATATCACTCATTAGATGGGAAATTTATGGAGTAGATCACATGCTAATACCCTAAGAGCCACTGTACGCATCGAAAAATTCCACTTTATGTGTGTGTGCATGTGCATGTTTATATATGTACATACACATGAATATGTATATATGTATGTGTATCTATGTATGGATGTATGTGTATGTCTTGCTCAAGTGGTTTAATAGACATATGGCGACATCATCTGCCTCTCCTATCACAGACGTGATCCATTCGCAATACTAATCGAGGGATCTACTATGCATATAAATGTTGTATTTAAAGCAAATATAATTAGGATTTAAATTGGTAACCTTTCCAATTACATTGAAAAAAATTGGTTTCATTTGAGAAACCAAATGACATTGGAGGAAAGCAATTAGGAATTTAAGGCAAATAAAAATAGACAAAGATAAATCTTTGGATTCAAAATAATTTAATCATTATTAAATTTAATATAAGATAAGCAATCATGTAAGAAATCAGGGCTTTTTTATTTTCACATTGATTAATTTAATCAATAATTAGAACTGCTTACTATTGATTATTGAAAATGACTATTTAGTTTTAATAAAGAAGATATCAAATTCAAATTGAGAGAATTATTTAGTTTATTCCTCTATAAAAACACTACATTATGATTCAATTCATTTGTTAAGGATTTTAGGCATAGCCAAAACTGATACCAGTGGGTATAAAATAACCCTTATTTATTAAGTTCTCATAAATCCCATGTGTTTTATTGATTATTGAGCTGATCAAGCGACACCTAGATTTTGATCTGGGGAACAAAAGAATTTGCAGTCCCCTGCCTTACCACTTGGCCATTTCTCCAAAATGATACATAAGTGTAATTTTTTTATTATTCATTTTAGTAATTTACTTGTGGAATGGGACTAAAACATATAGCTTTAATCAAAATAAAATACAAAGAATAATAAAAAATACCGAATCTCAGTTAAATAAAATAATTAATATATAATTATATGTAAGAATAAGAAATATATAATTAATTTTCTTAGTGATACATATGTTCATCACATATGTGGTTTCTCCATAGATAAAGGTTCCTTACTCAATCATTGTCTGTAGACATGAAATGACAAATACCACCTTAGGACTATATTGTGTTGCCTGACCCGTCACGCTAACCAGAACGTGCCATGACGAAGATCTTTCTTCTCCTTTCTCCTCAAACACATGTGGCAAATCTCATCAAACATATCATCCTTGTATTTATAGTTCACATTACAATAAGTGTCTTACACAAGTTCTATTACATCTCCTTACAAAACAACGAACAATACAAAAACGACCTCCAACAAGTGTATAAACAGTCCTTCCTCCTTTTGGTTGTGATTCAGTTTATCTTTACATAATAATAATAATATAAAGGGATGAGTCTAAATCCATTTATGAGCTTAGACCCAGTGAATGGATCTCAAGCCTTTTACATGTATTGACAAATGTTGAACTTACATAGAATGCTTTAACATACTTGTAAGTTAAATATGAGTATCATGCCCAAAATTTGTGCTGAATGCTTTAAATTAACTTGAAAGAGACTTTATGACAATAATCATATAAAAACATGTTACTTTGTAATTAAACATTGAAATAACTTCAAAAGACGTGAACTAAAACATCATTATCACTATTTATATTTTTGTATCAATCACCATTGTGACTAAGTTATTGGCTCGTGAATGCTGAAACAAAGCTGAGTCGAATCCGCAGACGGTCCCAAAGACCAGAAACACCCTACATACGACCCAAAGCCTACATGTATACAGAATGCAGACCCAATATCCTCTAGACACCATATCTAATGGTTTACCATATCTAATGGTTGTTTTAGGAGCATCTATAATGACATCACCATATATAATGGCTAGTTCACGGATTGTATAAAATATCTATTGTGGTGTTTACTTTCTGATTCTAAATCTTTTCTTGCTACAAAAATCCGTATTTGCCAATTCATGCTCATAATAGCTAATTCATGAACATAAAATAATATGACATAACATGCATATTCTTACAACTAGAAATTATTAAGAACTTGAAAACCGATACATATTGCATAGTAATTGTCCATATTTTTTTATATAAGGCTCAAATATGAGTAGGGAAACATATGTTTCGTGTTCCGAAAAGAATTATATGCTTGAAGACATGATATCAAGATAAAACACTTGAAATGACAATGGAAATACTTTCTAAATACTTGAATGCATATCTAGTATATGGTACTTGCAATTCCTATGTTAAAGCTTTAGAAAACACGATTGCATACTTGCTATCAAAACCATGCATAAAAGCTAAACATTATTGCATTAAAATAGCACTTGATAATCCCTCACCTGATCACTATCTAACTGGAGTCGGGATCGCCTTCTTTAGTAAATACCTCCTATATCCATGTCAGATTGAATTCTACTGCTTGATGGTTGATAAAACTTTGTTACGACTTCTATCGTGCTCTCGATAACGGACATATGTTCGCTGTGATTTCTACCGTGCTCCTCCAACACCCTCTACGTCTCTCTGGCTGTAAGGTTGTGAGAGTGGTGTGGGATGGAATGAGTAGAATGAGGAGCTCATGGGTATATATAGGCCTTCAACCCCTTTGCATGTGTGACCTGGGATTTCTTCTTCTCTTAGTTATAGTTCGCTGAGGTACTTTTGAGGATGATCCCGTCAGTGTGCGTGGATGACAATCACGTGTTGTATCCTATGAGTGGATCACTACTGCCCTTCGCACCGATTCTGTATGGGAGATATCCTCTCTAAGGACAATCAGTAATGGCTGCTTCAGTCATCTCCAATCTAATCCGTTTCTATCTTCTTTGTTGTAATTTTTTATTGCTTTGTCTTTCTTGAATCTCGCACAAAAATGACATATAAATGGTTTGATTGGTTCATGCATGCATCTTGTAATTGCTAGATGAATTGGATATGCATGATTATAATCTTGTTAATTTGTAATGAATTGATTCGTATTGATCACAGACATTACTATTTAATGTATGCCTTAGTATTCCTACTAACAACAGTTTTAAAGAGCATTGATGTCGGACACCATGTTTAAATTGAAGGTGGATGTAACATGTATACCTAGAAAATTCAGTGGTTAGAATTTCAAGTGTTGGCAACAATGCATGGAAATATGGTAAACCACCATAGGGTTAATCTCAATTTTTGAAACTGAATGGCCTACGATGGAAAAGAAAAATCCCACACTCGATAACTAGAAGGCGCAATCTACATGGAAGGATGGCGATCATATATTTCTAGATTGCATCTTATCGTCTCTATCAAACATGTCCTTTTACGTATAATGTTAATCCAAGAAGATTACGAAGTGGCTATGGGAAGAACTGCACCAGAAGTATAAGACCAAGGATCTCGGTATTGAGAAATACTCAGTTACTAAGTTAAATTTTTCCATGGCTGAAGGGAAGTCAATTATGACCAAGCATATGAGTTTTTACTCATGCTCCATGATTTAGAAGAAGCCGAGAGAAACTTTCGAAGAAGTTTCAGGTCATGTGCATCATAGAAAAATTCTCCAAGTGTTAAGAAGACTTTGGTATGACTCTGAAACATAGAAAGGGGAAGATTTCCATGTATGACTTGATGATAGAAATTGCCACAGAGGAGGAAGACATGAAACAAAAGCTTTTAGTTCCTATTTATGTTAATGCTAAGGTAAATTTCATGCCTTCAAAGGGAAAAGAGAGAAAAAGAAAGGGTAGTAAAAATAATAAAATGAAACCAAAGGGCATGATTTAGAGAAAGGCAAAGAATAAACGCTATTGGCATTGCAATCATGTTGGTCCATGGAAAAGTATTGTTTGTCCCTAAAGGCTCAAGCAAAGACTGCATTTGGTAGTCCACAAGTGAATATGATAACTGCGGGACTTGAGTCGAGCAAGGGATATGCCTCTGGAAAACCTGAAGTATACCATATTCATTATCCAAATGAGTGGATTAAGGATACAGTAGTCAATGTACATATTGGTTATGACAGAACTTTGTTTTCTTCTTATCATACATGTACTGGCAGGACTGTGAAGATGGGGAATGATTTAGTGGATAGGGTGTTAGGGTTAGGACAAGTCAAGTTGAGGTTCTCCTTTGAACGTGTCTTGACATTGTACATGGTGCAACATGTTCCTGACGTAAAGAAGAATTTCTTATCTAGCTCTACCTTAGTTGGAAATGGTTTTGAGTTGAACTGTAAATGTAATTGATGAATCCATGATTCACATCCTTTATTTTTTATTTTAACAGAAATCCCTTTGTAGATTACTTGTAATTTATAGAAAATCCAATAAATTAGCATTGCACATGCTATTGTTAATATTGCATAATTAGCACCTTTTTCCAAAAATAAAAGAATAAAGAAGGAAAGACAAAGAAAAAAAGAAAAGAATTGAAGAAGGTTGTAATTATGTAATAAGTACAACCCTACCAAAATCCTGAGAGAAGGTCAAATAATGGCCTTATCGATGAGGAATAGAGTAGGGAGAGATAGGGTCTACTTATTCTTAAAATATATAGATAAATCTCGTTTATACTATTTGTTCTTTTTTTATTCTGTAAATACCTATCTAAAAATATTTATTTACTTAATTTAACTTGTAACTAAAAATATGTACTAAATCAGAAAATTAAATTGTATACAATTGTACAATGCATATGCCTATATTTATCTTTCTTTATTTTGTAGATAAATTGTATATATATTGTGTTTTTAAGTACTTGTAAATATTATTAATAATTATATAGAATGAAAATAAAAATCATCAAGCACAAAATAAAATAAAAATAAATTCAATTCTTCATTATACAAAAGAACCAATAATGTATATATTGTACATAAACCTAATTAATTAACACATGCAATTAATTTGTAAAAATACAATAAAAATGTTTTTATAACTTTAAATTATTTTGGAAATAAAAAATATAAAATATAATGTATTTATATAAAAATAATAAAAAAATACATGTATATAATGTATAGTTATATTATTCCTATACATACTAATATTTTCATTTTGATATATAATGTCTTTATATTTATAATAAAATGTATTTATATATATACTATTATATATACTATTAAAAGTATTAAAAATCACAAAAAAATCATGTAAAATAACTAATATTTTCATTTTATGACTTTTTATTTAAAATCATTTACTATTTTTATTTAATTTCCTTGTATTTTGTAAACTCCATTTTTTGATTTGTCAACCCAAGTCCATAGACTCAAGTCAACCTTATTTCCCCTGATGAATCTTCATTTCATCATCTTTATCATTTATTTTAGCTTAAAATCATTAATAAAACACTTGTATATAATACTAACTCATATTCGTAGTATTGTGTAAATATTGTATATTTGTATATTATTTTAACCTAAAATAAATAAATAAAGGAAAAAAAGAAAAGAAAAAAAGATTTTATATTTATAATAGATAATGGCTGACCCAAACACTGAGAGAAGGTCAGGACTTGACCTAATTGACCAAGAATAAAGTAGGAGGAGACAGGGTCCTTAATAAAATCCAAAAAAAATGTGTTGTAAATATTTTTATATGTATATTTCTATACAAACCCTATTTTATTTGTACATAAATTGACATGAAATAAAGTAATTTTCACACTAAAAGTTGTAAATAAAAATGTTTTCTAAATAATAAAAATGTTTGTCAAATAAAATCACGTATATAATAAAGTAACCACATACGAAAAAAGCATTTAAGCGATAAATGAAAGATAATTCCAGCTTTATATGAACCAAAATTGAACCACACTCACTTCTATTGTATCTAAAATTAAATTATCTTTAAAATGGCCATGATTTCATAATTTTTGGAGTTACGATTTGAAAGACAATTTTATGGTTTGGTTTGTGCAATTTTTACCATTTATTTATTGTATATATTTATTTTTGTAAATAATTGTCAATATTTTGATTAATCCTTTAAAATAAAAAATAAAAAAATAAAGAGACTAATTTCTTTATCTAACTATATATAATGTTATATATGTATATAATACATGTACATAGTTAACTTTCTTAAATAACCACCATAAAAAATTCAAATTTATTTTTTAATTGAATAAAGTGATGAAAAATAAAAAATTTATTTTTGTCAATAATTTTAACTCTTCTCATTTCAAAATTTTCTCTTATCTCTTATCTTCATTCAAAATTTAAAAAAATTCAAACTCCTTTCATTATCTATTAATATGGCTCCCTCTCCCTCTTTTCAACTTGATCAATCTTTGGTGAGAGGAGCCCAATCTCTGAGAGTCTTCTTTTTGCAGAAGAGTGCCTAGCCTCTGAGCTGTCCGGGATAATGAATCGGCCTTCATCATGGCAATTAAGTTCTTTTCCACTCCTAAGGTGAGATCCACATTTTCTCTTGTTCCTAATCTAGGTTAACTTAGCTTTATTTTTTCGCACTTTTATTTTATCGTCATTTTTTATCTAGATCTTAGAATCCATCACGATTTTGATCCACCTTCGATTCCAATTTTTCATTTCACATCTCGATCTATTTGTGTTTTTTCTACATCACACAATATTCCAACTCCGGCCGTGTACGGTGGTCGAAGACATGGATCCTTTCCTCATTTTTTGCTAGATCCCCATTGACGTATTCTATTTTGAATTTGGGACTAGGTCATCATGCTCGCATCCTAATTTGTTTATATTAAAATAAAATAAAAAATTACATACCTTTTCCTTTAAACATTTGTTTTGCAGGATTAAACAAATTTAACAAAAAATTAAAAAATTAATAAATTTAAAAAAATAATTACATTTTTCTGTTTATAAAATTTTTTAGTTAATTTATATTCGAACAATTGAAAATAAAAAATAAAAAATAAAAATAAAAAAGGGCAATAGGCACCGCCCTCCACCCGCTAGCAGTGCCCGCCGCCTCCATCTGTCAGGGGCTAATGCCAATCCCCGTGCGAAGACCGTATCCCGTCACTACCGCTGTGACCTCCGCCGCAAGCGAAGTCAGCTACCACCGCCATCTTCAACCTGCTCTCTATTTAACCAACATGTGCGATGGCGCACAATCGCAGTTCTGCCGTCACCCATCACACAGCCTCCGTCGAGCTGGGTGTGTGTCACCTAATGTCCACGCTCCACCGCGATTACCTCTCTCATTTCCTGCCCATCCATCTTCTGGAATCCTGAACCAATGATGGCACCGCTGCCCATACATCGCCCTTAGCTGAGCGCATGCACCGTCGACCGATCCAGCACCATCGCATGGCTAATCCCCGACACCCGTCACCACCGCTCCGTCGTAGAAGCACCACAACTGACATCCCTTGGCAAGCCGAACTACCCCATTCCTAGGAAAGAGAAGAGGGTAGTGCCCCATTCCGTCTTGGCTTAAGATCGAAGACATAATTAAGAAAACCCTAGGGTAATTACAAAAATATTAGAGAAATTATAGAAAATGCCCCCTCATATGTCAACAATTGCAATTTACCATGTGTGTGCCAAGGATGTGATATGGTTCTTGAATAGGGGCCAATTTGCAAATGTTAAAATTCGAGGGCATTTTCGATAATTTCTCCAAATTTTTTTATGATTCCGCTCGGCTTTTCTTCATTCTTTCTTTGATTTGAAGCCAAGGGGGTATGGGGTGTCACCCTCTTCTCTTTCTTGCGCATGGGGTGGTTGCTCTTACGAAGAGAGGTAGGCTGTGGTGCTCCTATGGTCGAGTGGTAGTAACAGACATCGAGGATGCGACTCACGACAATGCTAAGTTAGTCGGAGGTGTACGTGCTTGGCTAAGGGCGACGTATGAGCAGTGGTGCCGTCGATGGTTCAAGAATCCAGAAGATGGCTGGGCAGGAGATGAGAGAGGCAGTCACAGCGGAGCTTGTATGCTGGGCGACACACGCTGTGCTCGGCAGAGGATCCATTGTGGGTGATAGAGAACTGCGGCTGTGCGCCACCGCACCGGTTGTCTGAACGGAGAGAGGGTTGAAGATGGTGGTGTTGGCTGACTTCGCTTGCAGCGAAGGCCATGGATGTAGTGACGAGAAACAGTCTTTGCGCAGGAATGGTAGCCGAACGCAGACGGATGGAGGCGGTGGGCACCACCGACAGCTAGAGCGTAGTGTCTATTGCCCTTTGTTTTTTTTTCAATTGTAAAATTATAAATTAAATAATTTTTTAGAAACAGATACTATAACTATTTTTTTAGTTTTCTTATTTTTTTAATTTTTTTATTGAATTTTTTTAATCTTGCAAAACAAATGTTAGAAAAAAAGCTATGTAATTTTTTATTTATAAACAAAATAAGAAGCGAGCACGGCAACCCATTCCCCAAATCAAAACGGAATAAGTGAATGGGGATTAGACGAAAAATGAGTAAAGGATCCGTGTCTCCGATCACCTTACGCAGCTGGAGTTGGAAGATTGCGTGAGGTAGAAAAAAAGACGAATAGATCGAGATGTGAGATGAAAAATCGTAATCAAAGGTGGATCAAAATCATGATGGATTCTAAGATCTAGATAAAAAATGACAACAAAATAAAAGTGCGAAAAAATAAAACTAAGTTAACCTGGACTAAAAACAAGAGAAAATGTAGATCTCACCTTAGAAGCGGAAAAGACCTTAATCGCCTCGACAAATGCCAACATGCTGTCACCGGACAGCTCGGAGGCAAGGCCCTCCTTCTTCTACGACAAGAAAACTCATGGAGATTGGGATTCTCTCACCAAATAATGATCAAGTTGAAATGAGTTAGAGGAAAGCATATTAATAGAGAAAGAAAGCAGTTTGAATTTTTAAAATTTTTAGTGAAGAAAAGATAAGAGAAAATTTTGAAACGAGATAAAGTTAAAATTATTGACAAAATTAATTATTTTTTGTATTTTCATCATTTTATTAAATTAAAAATTAAATGTTAATTTTTTATTTTTTTGTGGTGGTTATTTAAGAAATTTATCTATACACATGTACTATATACATATATGACATTATATACATAATCAAATAATGAATTTAGTTTTTTAATGTTTCAATTTTTTCAATTTATTAATTTTAAATAATTTTTACAACAGTTTAGCAAAATAAATATATACAATAAATTAATGGTAAAATTGCATAAAACATCTTAGAAATCTATCTTTCAAACCGTAACTCCAAAAATTATGAATCACAACAATTTTAAAGATAATGTAATTTATAATAGCATGGAAATGAGTTTGGTTCAATTTGAGTTTATATGGAGCCAAAATTAATCTTTGATGTATATCTTAATGGCTTTTCCGGATGTGGTTACTTTTATTATATACATGATTTTATTTGGCAAACAAATTTATTATATTGAAAACATTTTATTTACAACTTTTGTTTTGAAATTATTTTATTTGAGGTTAATTTATGTACAAATAAAATAGTGTTAGTTTATAAATATACATAGAAAAAAATTTACAACACATTTTTTAGGTTTTCTGATTAAGGAACCTATCTCCCCCTATTTTATTCCTGGTTGATCATGTCAAGTCTTGGCCTTCTCTCGGTGTTCTGGTCAACATGTATCTATTACATATATACATTTTTTATTTTTTCCTTTATTTATTTATTGATTTTAGGTTAAATATACAAATATACAATATTTTAAGCATAGATGCAAATTAGTAAGAATATGGAGTCAATATTATATGAAGGTGTTTTATAAGGGATTTTAAGCTAAAATAAATGAATAAAGATGACGAAATGTAGATTCATCACCCCTTATGCTTTACCTATTCCAGTCCCATAGCAAACACTTATTTGAAATAATAATTAAATAAAAGAAAAAGAAAGGACAAATAAAGAAATTAGGACACTTTTGAGTATTAAACTTATCTTCATAAAATTGTAGTTTGGAGCTCTGTTAGACCTTTGGATTAATAGTGTATCGGAACCTTAATGGGAAATGGATTTAAAACTTAAAACTCTCTAAGTTCCACAAGACTCCTATTCTGGTCACCTCAACAGTCATGTCAGAACAAGTCTACATACACAAATTCTTATGACTATGAATCCTTACTTGTATAGTGTAAGTGAGTATAGCTCTCCATCTCAAAAGTAGCAAAAAACAACCTCTCTCAACAAAGTAACTCTAGTTCCTCGATTTAACAACTCTTTCCTCGAGGAGTAGGGATTTTCCATTTTATATTCAAGTACAACCAGCTCAAGAGGTGACGAAGAAAAGAATGGACGGTAAGTAGTGTAGATACCTATCCTTGGATGCATGACCGGTGTAGCCAAGTCATCCGCTGCATGCTTACAAAAAATTGACTTTGAATCTCTTATTATTGTTGTAAATACCTATGCATACCTTTTTTTCCCTTCTTCTTTTTTGTAAATATATACAAGGTGCAGTATGTACATACAGAGTTTTTCCTCTTGAGCTAGTATACGATCCCTCTTTTGAAGCATTGTTGCAACCTCACAACATCTTATCTTTAGACCTCAACATCTCTGGACCTAGTTGAGACGCACTTCCCACCCTAGAGGAAGACGAGAGGTTCTGCCTACATGTATGACGAGTCCGAAATTGCGCTTGTTAAAAGATGTGTATTTATCGTTCGTGTTAAAATGATTTGTCGTGCATTGTAGGCGGCAATCGGAATAGGTCAAGAAAATAACCACAAATAATTTATTCAATTCGCAATCTCGTGGTTTTGTGTTTATTTTACTTGGGCAAGTCCTAAGGTCGATCACAAGGAGACAAAGGAACAACCTAGAATTATGTCTATCAAAATTCGTACGCGGTTTTCGAGGCGGTTTTTTTGGAGTTTTAGAATGCAATAAAGGATGCAAGATGCAATATTGGCCTATTTTATGGACTAACTTTGTCACAATGCAAAAAATGATTAAATGAATGCACTGCATTTTTTTTGGAATTTTTGAATGCAATATTAATTTTTGATGAATTTTTAAATTCAAATAGAGTGAATTTCAATATTTAATTATAATAAATATTAAACCTACTTATTTTCAAGGGATAAAATTATCTAAGATCTATCACTAGGTAATGGACCTTAGAAAAATCCTAAACCTAGAAAATGTGAGATCTAATACCTATTAAAAATCTAATACTGAAACATGAAAAATGATTTTTACATGGCAATCTATGCATGCAAATGCAAATCTTTTTGGGCACAATGTCCAGCACAATTAATTCTACAATATGTGATTTTTTGGGAATTTTTAGAGCAACGGCTAATCAAATATAAATTTAAGAACACAATGTGGGCAAAATATGCAATTTTCCACAAAACAATTGATTATTATTTAACCATCAATTACAAAAATATCCACAATATGTCAAACTATAGAGAATTAAATGATGAACATCATGCTATTTTTGAGTAAATAAAATAATGCAATAAAGAGGTTTAAAACTGCAGGGAAAGACAGGGGTATAGAAGCAATGAAATAAATAAAGAAAGTGCGGGGGGACCTAAGTTTAAATACCGATAAATAGAGGTAGCTTTCTGCAAAATGTCCATAGGGGCACGTGTGTGGCACGTGCCCTCTCGTCGGCGGTCTTCTGGTGCAATATGGAGATCTCCGGGGGCTTGCCTGAAATTACCCCAAAGGTCACGTGTAAGGCACATGGCACTGGGGGTGGATTGCAAATTTCGAGCTCTTCAGGGGCTGGGATGCAAAATGCCCACGTGGGTCACGTGCGCACGTGACCCCGGCAGGTTGGATTTATGGAGAAGTTCTCCCCCGACGCACGTGCGAGAGGAGCCTCGAGCTCTCCGCCCGGTGCTGGCGATCGAGGGACGGAGTCGATGCCCTCCGGCGGTGCAGTGAGGGCGACAGTGGAGCGAATGTCGGTGGGGATACTTCGGAGGAGCTCGTTGGTTCAATGGAAGTGGTGGAACTGCTTCTGGGGATGATGTAGTCGGGGTCGATGGTTGGCGTTGACGACGATGGCGGAACAGGTGGTAGCTCTGAGGCTTGCGGGGGAGTCGATTGAAGATGTTGCGTCATTGCTCGACATCGAGGCGGAGATGGATACAGAGGTGGTCGATTCGAGGGAGATGATGATGATATGAGAGGGGATTCGAAGTGTAATGGTCGGGATGGAAATTTTGATGATCGGGGAGATGAAAGATGGAGATGAGGAAGGAGGATACCTGGAGGAGATGGGCTCGACAGCGAGGTCACCGGAGTTGGAGCAGCTGCTAGAGGCGGAGCTGCGATGAGGTGGAGAAAGCCTCGAATCACGTCGCGGAGGAGGCTGTCACGACATGAGATGATTAATTGGCAGATGCGGGCGTTGGGGTGCGGCGATGCCCTTTAAATAGGGTTGCGAGGGGTAGGCTGGCGATGGTGGGAGGCGCGAGATGAGCAGATGAGGTTACGGAGGCGGTTGGCGGAGAGAGACGCGGAGGTGGTTGCGGATGGGCAACGTTGGGAGGTTGGAGATGAAGGCCAGGCGCCTTTCTATCAAGCGAGATCGAACGTCCGCGAAGATGCCACATGGCAGCTGAAGTGGGAGAGGGGCATTGCACGTACGCGGCGCGTGCCTGGGAGGGCACGTGCCTCGCACGTGCGGTTATTTTTATTAATATATTTTTATTTTATTTTGTTTTATTTAATTTTTTTTAAAAAATGAATTATAAAAAGGCCAAAGTGGCTGACACGTGGCAGCCCCAGGGGCGGCCATGTGTCAGAACCAGAAAAATCCGTAGATAATGATTTTGTAAAATCAAAAATAAATAGCAAATGACCTTGGACTGCGAAAGTTCCTTCACAAAAAACGCTTGTCTCGGTGAGATATACACTTCACGAAGACATCAAATCCAAAATCGATCAAATGCATAAAGTATTTTTTGGGTTCCCCATGTTTATAGAATACCTGGATTTTTTTGGTACCCCATTTTTTATGCCATTTTTAAACTAGATAAAATTTCGAAAAAATATTGTAAAATCAGAGATAAATAATTACACACCAATCTTAGTTTTTTCGATTTTTATTAATTAAGAAAATATGTACAAAAAATATCAGGTCAAAAACCGCTAAAATACACAATGTACAAAAGATGCCTAAAACCCTACTTTCACATATGAGCTCCGATTCACTTGAACATGGTCTTGTTTTCAAGGTATTGAATGTAGATTAGTTCAAAAGTGAGTAGGATCAAAACGAAAACTAGATGGGGAAGATATGGGGCTTTTAGTCTAAACATCCTGAAACTAGGGTTTGGGTTTTTGGTCTACTTATTTGGGTTAATTATTTTTTTGTATTTTCCATTTATTCTCGTGAGTGATATGTACACTATGGAGGTGGTTTTGGTTTATTCGGAGTTATCATGAATGAGTTAAAAATCAAGGAAGTTAGGCTATTTACAGGTCAAATTTGGCTGGGATTTTTGACTTCTTAATTAGTGCAAACATAACGGATAAAATGCAATTCTTATGAAAACATGCATGAATGCTAATTATGCAGAATAAATGCTAAAATGCTGATGATTTTGAGGGATTTGAGCTTAATAAATGAGATTTAGAGTGATGAATCTGAGATTCATCATCCCCCTATACTTAAACCATGCTCGTCCCTGAGCATCAAAAAGAAATGCCATGAGGTGAAAGGATATTGGGTTCCATACCAAGACCATGAAATGAAGGTGAAAGTGAAACTAAACACGACCTTTGGATTATTTGTGTGTCGGAACTTCTGTGAGACTTAGAATTTTAAAATAAACAGCCTTCAAGTTCTACACATCATTGTATCTGTTCCTGCTTAGAAGTCATCTTAGATCAATCCTCTTCGTATACCCTATGAATATCGAACAACCGACTCATGTGTGTGAAAGGTTTTAGCTCTTCCCATCCAAGATGCCAGACTACCATGCTCTTCTCCTCTCCAGTCACTCATCCTTGGGGTGTCAGGTATTTCCTTCTAAGGTCTGTCGCGCTGTATTCACAATCGAATGGGGGGGGAGGTATAAGAAGGGGAAAAGAACTGGAGGGTATCTAGTGTAGTCACCTCTCCTTGTGAAGATGGCTAGTGTAGCCGAGTCTCCACCAAGATCTGTAGGTTTCTTGAAGCTTGGAACTTTTTTGTCAGATTTTATTTGGTAGTTGCTTCTTCGTATTTATAATTTTTAGTGGTTCTGCTTGGATCTTGTTGTGCACCTACAGATATAGAATCGTTTTGTTCCGTACATTTTTTGGGGTCTTAGAAAAAATTGTGACTAGCCGTCCATCCCTTTTCCGAAGCTTTATTTCAACCCGTACTCCGGTCTTTAGATTTCCACGTTACCAGAAAAGAAACTCACACAGTCTTCCAACATCCCGTATGAGTTGAGCTAAGTGCATAGTGTGAGAGTACAAATTAATTTCCTATTCCAGAGTTGTACCCAGAATGAAGAGACCAGGTTAGACACTAAGAGTCAAATGTTGCACATTGTCATGTCGAACTCAAAGAATTAAGTCAAAGACCTGAAGTTTCTAAAATCCTATTTCTCGGTGAAGTTCCTCTAAAATTTAGGTGGATTAAGGTCAAGTCCAGACCACTCTCGGTTTCTTCTCATAACTCGATTATGAACCCAATTACTTTTCATAGATGCAAATGAATGCAATGATGGGTGAAGTGCAGGTATGTGAAATGCAGACACATTTTTTTTCTTTTTATGCAAGGGATTTTTTTTAATGCAAAAATGAATAAGAAGCCATTTTCAAAAATTTTCGGGCAAAGTCAGTATTAGTAGCAAAATCCTTTTTTTCAAATTAATTACGCACCCCGTAAATACATATAGACTTACGTGAAAGTACGAGATATAGGTAAAATATATACAAAGTATATATACAAACCCCCCTATACTTAGCAAGTGTTGTGTCCTCAGAGCACAAGAAATGAAAGAAGACATAGCTCAGTCTAAGCGGAAGAGAGTGAAGAATTTATATACAATTGTCCGCCCCCCAATACATAGACTTGTGAACCGTCTAAGTGTTGTGTGCAGGAGTGATCGGGAATGAAAAGTGTGATGAGAGAAATGGTATATACACATGGCATCGGTCTCCCCCTATACTTAGGCCTTGGTCTAAGTAGAGGAAGAAGCTGTACAATGAGATCGATGTGGTCGGGAGGGAGGGTGGGAATGATCTGGTGAATCTTCAATGTCCTTGCTCTGCGTGAAATAGATGGCCTCAACTTGAACTGTGTGCTCTTTGGGTGATTTAATATATGGCTTCAGCAACTGTCCATTTTCTGAGAAGGGTTGTGCATCATCTTTGAGTTCGGCAATATCTACACTTCCATTGGTATGCACATCGATGACAATGTAAGGACCCATCCATTTTGATTTTAGTTTCCCATGAAAAATCTTTAACCGAGCATTAAACAACCACACTTTCTGCCGAGGGAAAAGGTCTTATTTCGAATGTGCCTATCATGCCATCTCTTGACCTTGTCTTTATAGATTATACTGTTGTCGTATGCTCGGTTTCGGATTTCAATTAGCTCATTCAGATTTAAGTCTCGACATAGTTTCCCAAGGTGACAACTCCAATTCAACTTTTTGATCGCCCATTCTGATTTGTGAATCAATTCTGCAGGTAGATGGCATGGCTTGCCATAGATCATCCTAAAAAGTAAAGTACCGAGTGGAGTCTTATAGGCTGTCCTATAGGCCCATAGAACCTGGTCCAACAGTTTCGACCAATTCTTCCTATTTGGACGAACTAACTTCTGAAGAATACCCTTCACCTCTCTATTATAAACCTCTCCCATGCCATTAGATTGTAGATGATATGGGTTGGCTATTCTATGCCCAAATTTGTACTCCTTAGCCAAAGATCTCATCTCATTGTTCACATAGTGGCTACCTCCATCAGAAATCAAAACCTTTGGTATCCTGAATGTTGCAATGATATTATCCTAGATAAACCTACAGACGACTTTGCTATCTGCAGTTCGGGTTGGAATAGCCTCTACCCATCTCGATAAATAGTCAACCGCTAACAAGATGAACTCAAATCCATTTCTATTGGGAAAGGGACCCATAAAATCAATTCCCCATGCATCGAAAACATCAAAGAAAATCAGTGGTTGCATGGGCATTTCAACTTTATAACCAATAGTCCCTCTCATCCTTTGGCAAATCAGGCATGATCGTACAAATTCACTAGCATCTCTAAATAAGGTCTACCAGTAAAATCCACATTGGAGTACTTTGTGCGTGGATCTCTTTCTCGAATGGTGTCCTCCAGCCTCAAGAGAATGACAATATGTGAGGACACTCTGATATTCCTCCTGAGGAATACATCTTCGCCAGACACAATCTGATCCTTCATAGAAAAGGAAAGGATTGTCCCAATGGTATTTTCTTGAATCAGACTTTAATCGATCAATCATTCTGTTGGTCCAACCAAAGGGAACCTTCTTGGAGACAAGAAAGTTCACTATGTGGGAATACCATGGGGTTGAATCAATAACGCAAACTAATTTGTCTGGAAAAGTCTCCTTAATTGGTCCAGTGTCAGGATAATCGTTTCGCTCAATTCGGGAAAGGTAATCAGCAACAACATTCTTTATTCCAGGTTTATCCTTGATCTCCAAATTAAATTCCTGGATTAGAATATCCATCTCAAAAGTCGTGCTTAGCATCCTTCTTATCCATAAGATATATAATTGCAGTATGATCCGTGAAGATTGTCACCTTGGAGCCCAATATGTATGATCTAAATTTTTCAGGGGCCCAAACAACCGCAAACATTTCCTTTTCAGTCACTGTATAATTTCTCTGTGCAGGATCCAACACTTTGCTTGCGTAGTGAATCGTATAAGGAATTCCATCTCTTCTTTGTCCAAGTACCGCTCCGATAGCAAAATCCGATGCATCGGTCATGATCTCGAAGGGAAGAGATTAGTCGAGAGCTTGTAATATCGACGATTCACATATTTTCTTTTTCAAAGGCATCTAGACACATGTGATTTACGATAAACTCGGTGTCTTTTCCAAAGAGCTCAGTTAGTGGGCGGGCGATCTTTGAAAAATCTGGGATAACCCTTCGATAAAATCCAGCATGCCCTAAGAATGATCTCACTGACTAGACGTTGGTTGGTGGCTCAAGTTTCTTGATCACATCCACCTTGGCAGGGTCGACCTCCATTCCCTTTTTGGAGATGACGTGCCCCAACACGATACCCTCAATCACCATAAAGTGACTTTTCTCCTAGGAGAGTACCAAATCAACCTCCCTGCATCTCTGGAGGACTCGGTCCAAGTGCGCTAAACATGTATCAAATGAATCAGCATGAACCGAGAAGTCATCCACGAATACTTCCAGGAAATCACCAACCATTTCGGAAGATACGGCAATCATGCATCGCTGAAATGTGCCTGGGGCATTACAGAGCCCGAATGGCATGCGCTTGAATGCATAGGTACCGAAGGGACATGTGAACGTTGTCTTTTCCTTATCCTCAGGAGCGATAGCTACTTGATTGTAGCTGGAGTACCCATCAAGAAAATAGAAGAATGCTTTCCCTGCAAGTCTCTCCAAGATTTAATCAATAATTGGCAGTGGAAAGTAATCTTTCCTGGTCACAGCATTCAAGCACCTGTAATCGACACAGACGCTCCACGACGTGGATACTCGGGTTGCGATCTCGACGTCCTCTTTGTCGGTGACCATCTGGATTCTCGACTTCTTCGGGATGACATGAAGGGGGGAACCCAATTGGAATCAGAAATGGGGTATATAAATCCTGCTTTGCACCATTTCTCTATCTATTTCTTAACCACTTCCCGAAGATTTCGATTTAATCTTCTCTAGAATTAACGGAAGGCCTTCCATTATCCTCAACAAAAACTTGGTGCGAGCAGAGAGCGGGGTTTATTCCTACGAGATCCGGCACAGTCCAACTGATGGCTTTTCGATTTCGCTCAAGGACTTCACGTAGTCTGGATTCCTGGTCCACGATTAAGGATGAGCTAATGATTACATGGAAATTTTCTTTGGGTCCATTTAGAAATGCATACTTCAGTGTGGCAGGCAGTGGTTTCAACTCTGGCAAATCTGAATCATCCATTAAGTTTGGATGAATGACATTTGCATCTGGCTCAATGTCGGTTGGTGGTGAATCATTGTGTGATGTGCTGGCTACCGATTCCGAAGAAAGTGAATCATTGGTAATTCGGCCAGAGCCACGTCCGACTCATCATCGATATTTCTTGATTGTACCGAAGATGATGGAACTGACAAATCTGAAAGGATTTCTGTGTCATCAAGACTGTAGTAATATGGGTGACTAGATATGTTTGGCAATATCTCGCATACTGCACTGTGATCTGTTTCATCTTCTGTGCTTTCAATCTGCAAGTCTGGCAGTTGATCCCACGGCCCAGTAGTGCTGAGGAGATCGCATTCTGATGTTTCACCATATTCAATGGTGGATTCGGAGTCTGGCCCTTGCCACTTTGTTTGTTTCATCTCCAAGTCTACTTCTCCACCTGGAGAACGGAATTTCATCATTCCAGAACCATAATCGAATACAGCTTTGACGGCTCTTAAGAATGGTCTTCCAAGAATGATTTGCATTCCTTCCAATGGTTCGGGGTCCCCATATCAAGGACAGTGAAGTCTACTTTGTATTCCGTACCCTCGATCACGATGATGATATTTTTTACTTCTCCCTTAGGTCTTCTAGTGGATTTATCAACAAATTGGAGTAAAGATAATGATTTCTTGAGAGGGCCTAACTCCAACCTATAATATAAGGCTAAGGGTAGAAGATTTATGGAAGAATCATTGTCGAGAAGTGTGCGTGTGAACGCAATGCCACCAATGCGACTCTCCATATAATGGGTACCCAGATCCCTTTTCTTTCTTGGCAAATGCTAATTTTTGACCCATTTGGTAGTGGCAATTATCAAGATTTGAGTCTCCACAAATTGACTTTTTTCTTTGTACGAGTCCTGGTGGGAGTGCATTTCACCTTCAAGTACTTCTGAAAGGCTAGATTACTGGCCACGTACTGATCAAAGGGTACTTTAACTGTGATATTTGCTGGCAGAACCTTTCCATTACTGGGTCATCCTGAATGTTTTTCTTTTGTTTTCCTTAAGAGCATGGAGGAAAGGAATGGGAGCATTTGAAACAGGAGATAGAGAGCCAGAATCATAAATAGGAGCATCTTTATTAGAATTGGAGTTTTTATTACAATCATAAGATTTCAGATAATAATAAAAATCAGGTTGTTGAAAAGGTGACAAAGGTATTTTTGCAGCAACTAGAGGTTGAAGGTCCTCTACAGAGTCCATAGATGCTTTCCCATTATCTCGTGCTAGGATCTTCAGGCGTCCTTCTTCTTCCTTCTGGGAAGCATCCTCCAGCTGATCTTCCGAGTCTTCATGGTCCGATTTCCTTGCCCGGTCAGGTACGACCACGGTCCTTCCGCTCCTAAGTGGCATGGCATTGATATTGTCAAACGAAAGGATCTCATGTTCAGATGTGAAAAAATCTGAATAGTATACCTGACCATTGTGTTGAGATGATTGGGATTTGTTCAAGCTATTGGGGTTATCTTGAACTTGGGCGGGAATGGCTGTGGTTGGGGCTGTCTGTTCATCCTTCCAACGGGATAAACGATTAACATCGATCCATAGATCGTACAACTGATTTCGGAAGTTGCGAATTTCTTCAAGCATTTGTCTCTGGATATTGATCGGTTGTTCTGAAGGGTTGGATGATTGAGCTGATTGTCTGGGAGCTTGATAATGCTGACGGTATTGCTGAGGTTGGTTCTGGTGATTGTAGGGCTGCTGCGGCTTCGGATGCTGGAAAGATGCAGTGTTCTGAGTGTGTTGTGGAGCTGGAGGAAATGCGACATTATAGAAAGTGGGAGGACGTTGATAATGCTGACGGTCACCCATATTACCCTGTCGGGTAGTCTTGTGTGTACCGAATGCCGTTTACTTCGAATGTCAGAGGCGGGGCTTCTTTAACTATCTCGGTCGGTGGGGGTGGTTGCTGGGAAGGTTGGACATAGGATTGGTTCTGATCCCATGGTTCTTGTTCTTCTGATCCTGGCTGCTCCTGGACATGATGCACATGATAGATCGGGACCGTAGGTGCAGTAGGCATCCCCATCTTGGACACCCTCTCAGTGAGCTCCTCCATCTGCTTTGGGAATTAGGAAATCCTGTTGTCGATGTTGTTCATTCTCTTATGAATTTGAACCACTACTGTCAATTTATCAACTACGATGTTCATGTTCGGAATAAAATCCTCTGCTATTTCTGCGATAGTCTGCTTTCCGCCTTTGGCTTGAAAGGTGTTCAGGGATTCGGTGTATGCTCTACTGGCAATTTGAGAGCAGCTTGTTTCTGCCATCTGCTCCAGTACTTTCCAGACGGTCTCAGCTCCACGTGATGTGTAATTCCCACCACAGGCAGCGCTAACTAACCCTCGAATCTCGTAGATGAGGCTAGAGTAGAGTGACTGAACTAGGATGTTGTTATCCATGTTATGGCAGGGACATTTCTGTAGTAGGTATTGAAATCTATCCCAAGCCTCACAGTGTGGTTCATTGGGCATCTGCGAGAAACTGGTGATGCGGGTCCTCATTTGGTTGGTCCGACTCAAAGGGTAGAATTTCTTCAAAAATAGGTTTTTGAACCTCTCATAAATGGTCACAATCACTCCTAAGTTCTTCACCCAGTAGTCTGCCTTCCCTTTCAAGGTGAAAGGTAGTGCAGTGAGACGAATGTAGTCCCAACTGACTTGTGTGTGCATCATATTAGAACATATCATCTCCAAGTCTCACAAGAATTCATGTCTCTTCAGTCGTATTACCATGGAATTGGGGTAATTGATGTGTCTTCAGTTCATAGTTAATCTCTGGATGAGGTGGCTGCAAAGAATTCCTCACTCTGTACTGTCTAGGGTTGTATGCGACTTCCATTGTCAGTTCTTCCCCAACATTTTAACTGTTCTAGCTGCTCCCTCAGTAAAAGTTGCTGCATCTCAGAAGCGGCTAATCTTGCCAGAATCATCTAAATAGGATCTTCATTGGGTCCAACTTCTTGGGCGGCATCTTGGGAGGCATCTCTTCTTCTTTACCTTCAGAATATAAGGGGTTCGAGATAATAGAGTGGAAATAATTGTGGTAAAAGTTTTCTTCGATCTGTTTAGGTGAGAGAGAGACAATGTGGGTTTGTTCTCCCTCCAGAAAGAAGAAAGAATCGTAGGAATAAGATTCATGAGAACGGTTTCCCAGAGGCCAAGGAGGTCCAGAGAAAGAATCTCTCTGGGCTTTTGAGATTGGAGAGTTTGTGATAGTGAGAGAAGGGTTCGTGGAGTCTGAGAAAGAATTACCAAAATTTTCCATTCTCGAGGTCAAGAAGAGGTTTGCGGTTTATGATGTTGGCACAAGTGTGCGGTATTCATTGATTATTTACTTTCTACGCACAAATCAAATACAATCCAAAGATTTCTTTCACCAACTCACTCAGTGAAGGCCGTAAGGGTTCGACCAATTATCTTGTCAGTTTTAAATTGGTGAGAATTCAATTCTACAAACCGTTTAACGAGCTGTTAGGTGCCAATATTTCTCAAAGACTGTCCCGAGTTCGTACGACTAGTTGCATCTACTTTTAGCCAGTATAGGTGTAAGTACGAACCGTAAAACGGCTACCCGTGTTACTTAACGACGGAGCCTTACGCAGTGTCCTTTAAACCACCCACTCTGCTAAGGAAGTCTAGACCGTTTTACTGGATACCCGTATTCCTCACTGAGAAGTAGCTGATCGTTTTTAAAATCAATAGTCTATATGAAAATCTTGGCTTGGCTCTATTCTAGTGTACGTCTCTCTCCTCGCTGCAAGATAAAATCAAACAATATCGGGGTTGCTCTCCCGCAAGAATTCTTGATTTTATGGGTTCTTAAGATCGGCTATATTTAGTAGTCCCAATTTTAATTACCTGATCACTGAAAAATTTTAAATGAGCACAGATACACGTCTATCGTCCAGTCCCAATTTCCTTTAAAATTATGTGATAAAACAAGAGGGAGGAGTTCGGGAAAAGCCGATGCACGCAAAAACAATGATGTATGCTCAATTAGAAGGCTAACAATGCTTCCTCGCATTATCCATGTGGGATGCAATACAGAATTGAAAAGTTATTCTAAATGAATGCAAGACGATGAAAAACCACACCTAAGCAGAAAGTTCTATTAGCGGGAAAGAATTGAGTTAAAATTTGGCTAAATTGAACGATCTATGTGTGTCTCAGTTAATGTCATGTGTGACTTAAGTCCTACGAGCACAATCAAGAAATTAAAATTCTCCGAGAGCCATATGTGCAGGTCTATCCTAATTGCCACTCAAGTCGGGCCCCACCCTCACCGGAGAGTGAAACAGGCCACGACACACTACAGAAAAGTTTAAGGTCTTTTTACATGCACGAGAGTCCAAAGGGACACCGCCGTAAATGAACAATTAATTACAAAAATAAAATTGCACAAATTGAAAACCTAGACTCTACGCCCTCTCACGATTTGACTCGATCTTAAAATAATTGCGGCTTTTTCGTATGTCGGTGAAGATGCTTCGGTTTTTTTAAAAATCGCTCCACGTACACCGGGTACCTCGCAAGAAAAATAAGAGAGATTAGTGTAAGAGAATGACTTGAAAAATAATCAAAAAGAAAATAAGCGAAATAAATGCAGGAAATAGAATGGTATTTAAAATGAAAAATTCGGGGGTTTGACTACCCGAATACGGAAAACCAAACAAGAAATATAAAAACACAAAACTAAGTTGTTTGCCTCCCCGACAACGGCGCCATCTGACGAGTCTGAAATTACGCTTGTTAAAAGATGTGTATTTATCGTTCGTGTTAAAATGATTTGTTGTTCGTTGTAGGTGGTAATTGGAATCGGTCAAGAAAATAACCACAAATAATTTATTCAATTCTCAATCTCATGGTTTTATGTTTATTTTACTTGGGCAAGTCCTAAGGTCGATCACAAGGAGGCAAAGAAACAACCTAGAATTATGTCTATCAAAATTAGTGCGTGGTTTTCGAGGCATTTTTTTAGTTTTTAGAATATAATAAAGGATGCAAGATGCAATATTGGCCTATTTTAGGGACTAAAATGTCAATTACGTTCAAACGATGTCCGAAAAAAATGAAACTTGGTCACAATGCAAAATATGATTAAATGAATGCACTGTAACTTTTTTTGGAATTTTTGAAAGCAATATTATTTTTTTATGAATTTTTAAATGCAGATACAGTAAATTTCAATATTTAATTATAATAATATGTAACCTACTTGTTTTCAAGGGATAAAATTATCTAAGATCTATCACTAGCTAGGTAATGGACCTCAGAAAAATCCTAAACCTTGAAAATTTGAGATCTAATACCTAATCAAAATCTAATACTGAAATATGAAAAATGAATTTTACAGGGCAGTCTATGCATGCAAATGCAAATCTTTTTTGCACAATGTCCAACACAATAAATTCTACAATATGTGATATTTTGGGAATTTTTAGAGCAACGATTAATCAAATATAAATTTAAGAGCACAAAGTGGGCTAAATATGCAATTTTCCACAAAATAATTGATTATTAATTAACCATTAATCACAAAAATATCCACAATATGTCAAATTGTAGAGAATTAAATGATGAACATCATGATATTTTTGAGTAAATAAAATAATGCAATAAAGAGGTTCAAAACTACAGGGAAAGATAGGGGTATAGACGCAATGAAATAAATAAAGAAAGTGCAGGGCTACCAAAGTTTAATTACCGATAAATAGAGGGATCTTTCAGCAAAATGTCCAGAGGGGCACGTGTGTGGCACGTGCCCTCTGATTGGCGTGCTTCTGGCGCAATATGGAGATCTCCGAGGGGTTGACTGAAATTACCCCAAAGGTCACGTGCAAAGCACGTAACACTGGGGGCGGATTGCAAATCTCAAGCTCTTCGGGGGTTGGGACACAAAATTCCCACGTGGGTCACATGCGCACGTGACCCCGGCTTGTTGGATTTCTGGTGAAGTTCTCTCCCGACGCACGTGCCCCGCACTTGCGAGGGGAGCCTCGAGCTCTCCGCCTGGTGCTGGTGATGGAGGGCCAGAGTGGATGCCCTGAGGTGGCGCTATGAGGGCAACGGTGGAGCGAATATCGGTGGAGATACGTCGGAGGAGCTCGTTGGTTCAATGGAAGCAGTGGAACTGCTTCTGGGGATGATGTAGTCGGGGTCGATGGTTGGCATTGACGACGATGACAGAGCAGGTGGTATCTCTGGAGCTTGCGGTGGAGTCGATTGAAGATGTCGCGTCATTGCTCGACGTCGAGGCGGAGATGGATACGGAGGTGGTCGATGCGAGGGAGATGGTGATGATGGGAGAGGGGATTCGAAGCGTAATGGTTGGGATGGAAATTGTGATGATTGGGGATATGAAAGATGGAGATGAGGAAGGAGGATGCCTGGAGGAGATGTGCTCGACGGCGAGGTCACCGGAGCTGGAGCAACTGCCAGAGGCGGGGCTGCGACGAGGTGGAGAAAGCCTCGGATCACGCCGCAGAGGTGGCTATCATGACCTGAGATGATTAATCGGCGGATGCGGGCGTTGGGGTGCGGCGATTCCACTTAAATAGGGTTGTGAGGGGTAGGCCGGTGATGGTGGGAGGCGTGAGATGAGCGGAGGAGGTTGCGGAGGTGGTTGGCGGCAAGAGACGTGGAGGTGGTTGCGGAGGGGCAGTGCTGTGAGGTCGGAGACGAAGGTCAGGCGCTGTTCGATCAAGCGAGATCGAACGACCGCAATGATGCCACGTGACGGCTGAAGTGGGAGAGGGGTACTGCACGTGCGCGGTGCGTGCTTGGGAGGGCACATGCCTCGCACGTGCAGTTATTTTAATTATTATATTATATTATATTATTTTATTTATTTTATTTTTTAATAAACGAATTATAACAAGGCCAAAAGTGGCTGACATATGCCGGAACCAGGGGCGACCACGTGTCAGCACCAGAAAAAGCCAGAGATAATGATTTTGTAAAATCAAAAATAAATAGCAAATGACATCGATCGTAATAGTTCCTTCACAAAAAATGCTCGTCTCGATGAGATATAAAACTTTCGTTAAGACATCAAAACCAAAATCAATCAAATGCACCAAGTGATTTTTTGGGGTACCCCATGTACATAGAGTACCTGGATTTTTGGTTTTTGTAATTTTTTTATGCCGCTTTTAAACCAGATAAAAATCCGAAAAAAATATTGTAAAATCAAAGATAAATAATTACATGCTAATCTATTTTTTTGGATTTTTATTAATTAATAAAATATTTACATAAAATATCAGGTCAAAAACCGCTAAAATACACAATGTAGAAAAGAGGCCCAAAACTTAACTTTTACATATGAGCTCCGATTCACTTGAACATGGTCTTGTTTTGAAGGTAATTGAATGTAAATTAGTTCAAAAGTGAGTAGGATAAAAACAGACACTGGATGGGGAAGATATGGGGCTTTTATTTCGGAAATCCTGAAACTAGGGTTCAGGTTTTTGGTCTATTTATTTGGTTTATTTATTTTTTTGTATTTTCCATTTATACTCGTGAGTGATGTACATAGTGGAGGTGGTTTTGGTTTATTCGGAGTTAGTGTGAATGAGTTAAAAATCTGGGAAGTTAGGCTATTTACAGGTCAAATTTGGCTGGGATTTTTAGCTTCTTAATTTGTGTAAACATAATGGATAAAATGCAATTCTTATGAAAGCATGCATGAATGCTAATTATGCAGAATAAATGCAGAAATGCTGATGATTATGAGGGATTTGTGCTTAATAAATGAGATTTAGAGTGATGAATCTGAGATTCATCAATGTACTACCCTAGTATGCTACCCAAGCCAAAAGATTCTGCCTCCTCACTATCTCCTCCATGAAGAGCTACGTGTAGAGTGCTTGTCCAAGATAATCCACGGTTTGAAAGAATCATGCATTTGTTGTTAAATATTATACTTAAAACACTCAAGATGACATGTGAACATGGTCTTATGGATTCAATAAATTAAGTCACTAGGACTCGAAAAGTCTTAACTTCAGTTCTTACAAGTTCCTTTGAAATTATGTGAATTAAGGTCCAACCAATCCCATTATTGAACTTTATTCCAGACTTAGTTTAAATATCAATACTATACTAAAAAATGCACATGCAAATGCAAGAAATATGTATAATGCAAAGAAAAGGAAGCAATTTTTTAAAACAATTATCCCATTTCTAAACTTTTATATGGATTTTTGAAAAAATGATGCACATGTGAAAAGAATGATTTTTTTGAAAAAAAATTCTAATATTGAACTTTTTATGGATATTTTTAAAAATACACATGTAAAAAGAAAGATTTGTTTAATTGTGCAATTTTTTATAGATTTTTTGGTTTTGTAATTTTTAGGGATTTTTAAGGGAAAAAGGGTTAATAAAATATATACAAGTATATACAAGGATTTTTTTGTTTTGTTTTTTGGTTTTTTATTTGTTTTTTGTTTTTTTTTTGTTTTTTTTTGTTTTTTTGTTTTTTTTGTTTATGTTTTTTATGGTTTTTTTGTTGTTTTTTAATATTTTTATATTTTTTTCTTGTTTTTTTTAAAGGTGGCCAAAGTCTATACACACGTGGATTTTATGGATTTATTTACATATCCCAAAAATAATCATATTAAAAGTATGAGTTACGTGTAAAGTATATATACAATATATACGACACCCCATATACTTAGCTCGAACTATGTACTCATAGTGATCAGAGAGCGCCAAAGAAGACATAACTCGTGTTAAGCATAGAAAAATGAAAAATCTCCTATGGTACAACAATTCAAAGAAAAGATAAAAAGAATAGAAGTCGATGATCCCTACTATACTTAGGATGAAGTAATCCTAAGTATAGAATGAACGATATGGAATTATCCTCAAGCGCATCACGGAAGCGTAATCATCGTATCAGATACGACGAAGAACGACTAGTCGTACTAGTTGTTCGGTGCAGCGAAATTTAGAAAATTTTCGTATTATGAAACCACAAGATCTAAGAACACTTCTTGAATCGTTTAATCTATAACCACAACAAGTATAATGCAATACCTCTTGAAGCGTGGTTGATCGAGTCTCTAAGAGAAGAGACCTCCTGTCTCAAGTCCGATCGTCGGTGAGACCACTTGCGAGCGTGGGGATGAACCACATTGTCCTCGCAATCCAAGAAGTTGATCCAAGCGTAGTTGTTCCTGATCTCGTCGCACGAGATCGAACGTCTCCTTCGTGAGTGCAGCACTCCAAGAAGACGGAGAACCGAAGAACGTCGAAGCGGCGGCGTGATGGCGAGAGCATCGACGATTCTCTCCTCTAGGGTATGGGACGACCACCAAAAATAGAGGGATAGAGGGCTGTCGTGTATGAAGAAACAGAGAGAGAGCTCCAATATTGCATGTAAATAGAGAGCATGGTATGCCTCTCTATTTATAGGGTTTTGGGATCCATGGATCTCAATCCATGTGACATATAAAATCAATGGATGAGATTGATTTATGTCAATCCAATGGTCAAGATTGTTGTTGGTAAAACCAACAAATTTAGGTTAAAATATATTTGACAAATTAAAATATAAATCAATCCTAAATCAAATCAATAAATAAGGAGAGAATATACATGGAGATCAACATATTCCATGTATATCCAAGTGGACAGCCACCCATTCCTATTCGGAATTGGGTGCCGCCACCTTGAGACGTCAAGGAGGCAATGTCTTGGATTTCCATGAGATTGCATATCTCCTTGAATTTCTCTCCTATTTATTTGCAACAAATTTTGTTGGGTATTATTCTTCAAAAATAATTTGCAATTATATTTGAGAATATTGCAATCTTGCCATGGAAAAATTGTGAATCGTAATCACAACCCAAAACAACATGTAGTTTACATTGTCAATTAATTACACAATGTGTATCCAATACACATAATAATTAATCAGCACATATAAATTATAATTAGCTCTCTCTAATACATTATAAATAACATTTATAATATATCATGATTAATTGAATATTTCAATCCATATTATTCTTATCCATAATAATTAGATCACATTTTCTATATTGGATAATTTCTTCATACATCAATATGATTAAATCACATTTAATCATCATCTCTTCATTGCAAAGATCTTATGGAATTATTCTCGAACCCTTCAAAAATAACGCGATCTCTCCTCAGATACTTGGAGATAAGGACATGGTGATTGCATTGTTCCACGTATAGTGACTTGGATGTTGAGATCATATCTCAAATCCAGATCCCATGGACCTCCCACTGATGCTTGATCAAATCAAGACCATAGACCTAATCTTCTCATTGCATTTGAATCTTATTCAGATCAATGTCCAGTCCATGGACTAAGATTAGGTCACTTCTCTAATGAGAGGAGTCATTAAAATCCAAACCTGTTTCGTTACTCCCTCGGAATGGAAGTGTCATGGTTATACAATCGTATATGATCACATCACCCTCAGGTATTCCCAATACATGTACATCCTGCATACTGGAAGACCTATGATCATTCTGAAGATAAAGATCACTTTTATGCTGTCATCTTCAGGGTTTGATCATCAAGTTTCTGATTCTTGGTCACCGAGATTTTGTATAGATCATATGCTTTCTCAAAGCATATATCTTACCTTCAAATTCATGTCATGCTTCCAAAGCACGATGACCATGCATGGAATTTGTTCAGTCCCAGTACCTCATGAGTGAGCTCATGTCTCCCAGTTCACAAGTGAACCTGTATGATCCCTTTGAGAGATCGTATTACTCATATGTCCTTACATGCACACCAGCTCGCCGGTGTATAGACCTTGGTTAGGTCATCAACCCATTGGTCTGCCAAATGTACACACTCAGACATATAGCAACACATCTGTCTCTGGTTAGAGGATGCATGCCTATGTTGTGACAGTATTCAACGTAGGTCTTTGGTTATCTCGATCTCGTTAAGTCAACCCATTAACTCAACTAACCTGACACCTCCGGATCACTATTCCCATGCAGAGGACTTGCATCAAGAGGTCAGTCAGATATCAGCCGTCTGAGAGAGGATTGCCATCTCCTACCCAGGATGGAGATCATCACTTAATAATCATTTGACGATGCTCGATGAGTCCTCTATCTAACTCCTTAGATATTCATTCAAGCATCAGCCTCTATGATTCATCCAATGAATCAACAGCTGTATGATCATCAAGTTGGCCATGGTACATAACCCTTATTGTACAGAGGGACCCTATAGTGCATTCATTCATTTAATCTCAGAAAGGGAGTGAAAAGTAATCAATAACTTTCATTGATAATTTATTCATTACAATAACATTTATTGTAGAAATGGTTCGCCCGAGGCTCACATTGCTAACATGGAAGAATGTACAAAAGGGAAAAACTAATGAAGAGAACGAACATACTCAATGGAAAAAGACAAAAATGATAATATGAACATCATAACTCCCCCTATACTTAGGGTAGAGTATCTTTAAGTATAAGAAACAATAAAAGTGATGAAGAGGACAAATATGAACAACACAAATCCTTCACCCCATACTTAGGATAAAGCACATCCTAAGTATGGCATATATACACATGGAAAAGGGGTGAATCATAAAATGGGAGAGGAAGCATGAAATGAAAGGATATACTATATGTAGTCATCTCATGTATCAGACACAAAAGATGGAACCAAACGATCATCGTCTGATACCACATATATAGAATCAACGACGAATGTGAATGTATCATGTTCTAGATATGTCTTCAGCAACTATCCGTTCACAACAAATGGTTGTGCGTCAGATGACAACCCATATATGACAATACTCCCATTGTGTCACATAGCTCTCATGGTGAACAATCCTGACCATTTACTTTTCAATTTTTTTGGAAACAACTTCAATTTAGCATCAAATAACTAAACTTTTCGATAAGGAGAGAAAGTCTTCCTTCGAATGTGTTTATCCTGCCAACACTTGACTTTCTCCTTATACATGAGTGAATTATCATATGAAAAATCTCGGAAGTCCAGTAATCTATTCAAATCCAACTTCTGTTCTTTCCTACATTCTCTTAATCAAGATTGCATGCATAGAGTGCCTATAAAGATTTTTGAATTAATTCTACTGGCAGGTAGTAACGATTTCCATACACCAATCTGTAGGGAGACATACCCAAAGGAGACTTGTACACCATCCAATAAGCCCGTAGAACCGAATCAAGCATCTGGGACCAGTTCTTCCTATCTGGATGTACAAGGTTTTGCAATATCGTCTTCATCTTCCTATTTGAAATTACTGCCAAGCCATTAGTTGAAGGTTGTGAGGAAACACAACTCTATGCTTAATGAAGTACTCCTTCACAAGCTTCTTTACATCTCTATGAATAAAATAGATCCCCCATCCAAAATCAGTATTTTAGGAATCCCGAACCGTATAATAATGTGGTCCTTGAGAAAGGAACACATTGTATAACTATATGCGGCTCGGGTGGGGATAACCTCCAACCATCTGCTAACATAATCCATGGCGAGCAGGATGCATTGAAATCCCTGATTGATAGGAAATGGGACCATGAAGTTTATACCCAAGCATCAAAAACATTATATATCTGTATGTATATTAGGGGCATGGTATCTTTCGAACCAACAATTCCTCCCATTTTCAGACAATCTGTGCAACGTCGAACATACTCTGTAGCATCCTTAAACAATGTGGGTCACTTTAGGACACTTTGTAAAAACTTTACAGCCGTGTGTTTCCCCGAATGATGTCCAACAGATTCTAGTTTGTGACAACGCTCAAGTACACTGGTGTGTTCCTACTGAGGAATGCACCTTCTCCAGTTACAATCTGCACCCTTGCGGAGCAAGTATGGGTCCTCCCACTAGTAATAACGAAATTATGATAGAAAGCTATCTACTTTTACTTCTGCCAATCTTGTAAAACTTTCTAAGAGACAAGATAGTTCACAATATTAGCATACCGTGGGAGTGAGTCCACAGACAAATGGCCTCTTATGGAAAGGTTTCGGAAATAGGGATCATGTTCTGCCCAGAGGTATCTGCAATTGTGATATGGGAAAGGTGATCTGCTACAACATTTTTCACTCCAGGTTTATCTCGAATCTCTAAATAAAATTCTCGAAGAAGAAGGATCCATCTGATAAGGTGTGGTTTGGCATCCTTCTTTGACTGCAAGTATCGTGTGGCAGTGTGATCCATATATGTAATAATGTAGGAACCGATTAGGTAAGATCTGAACTTCCCTAGCCCAAACAAAACTGCTAATATCTCCTTCTATATAACTGTATAATTTCGTTGTGCTCCATCCATAGTCCTTCTAGTATAGTGTAGAGAAAATGGTAACCCATTCCTTCTCTAGCCTAGAATAGCTCCAAACGTGAAATCTGAGGCATCCGTCATGATCTCGAAAGGAAGAGACCAATTCGGTGGCTAGTAACCATCTCTTTCATTTGATTGAATGCAAGGAAGACTTTCTCATTGACAACAAAATCACTCTCCTTACATAGAAGCTCAGTCAAAAGTTTGGCGATCTTGTTGAAGTCCTCTATGAATTTCCTATAGAATCCTAGTGTCCCAGAAATAACCTCAATTGCTTCAAATTCTGTAGTGGCTCTAACATGGAAATTACATCAATCTTAGCTGGGTCAACCTTTATACCATGTTTGGAGATGACATGGCCCAATACAATCCCATTAGTTACCATAAAGTGACTCTTTTCCCATGACAGCACTAGGATCACCTCACAACAATGTTGAAGAACTCAGTCTAAATGAGAAAGACATGTGTCAAAACTATCCCCGTAGATCAAGAAATCATCCATGAAAACTTCAAGGAAACTACCCGCCATGTCGATAAAAATGACCAACATACACCTTTGGAATGTATGGAGGAATTATGAAAGATACGGAAAAAAATCCTCAAGCGCATCATGGAAGCGTGATGATCACATCGAATGCGATCAGGAGCGACTAGTCGCACTAGTTGCTCGATGCAGCGGAAATTAATTTTTTTATGTGATGAAACCACATGATCCAAGAATACTTCTCGGATCGTTTCATCCACACCACAAACAAGTAATATGATTACCTCTTGAAGTGTGGTTGCGATCGAGTCTCTAATTGAAGAGACCTCCTGTCTCAAGTTCGATCTAACCAAGGAGACGCTTGCGAGCGTGGGGATGAATCGCGTGCTCCTCGCAATCCATGCTGATGATCCAAGCGACGGATCTCCTGATCTCGTCACACGATATCCAACATCTTCTTCACGAGTGAAACGCACCGAAGGAGATGGAGATCCACGAGTAGATGATCCGGCAGCATAACGACGATGCTGCGTCGATGACGTCTCTCACAATGGCTCCATGGTGGAAGACCATTATAAGAGAGAGATAGAGACTTGGAGTGTAGAGAAAATAAGAGAGAGAGAGAGAGACTCGTCGAGTCGGTGCAAGTCGAAGAGCAAGGCATGCCTCTTCTTATATAGGGTTTTGGGAGTCCATGGATCCCAATCCATGGAAAACACGCACTCAATGGTTGAGATTGATTTGTGTTTCTTTCAATGGCCATGATCTTGTTGTGAAAAACACAACAATAATTAATTTAAATTAATTTAATATATATCCATAAATCAATATATTTAAATTCAAATCAAATAAATTAATTATCTTTGGAGATAATGAGGAGATGAGCCATATCCCCTAAAAATAGGGGACGACCACTCTTCTCATGAGATCTCATTTATCTCATGAGATCTCATTGTCTCATGAGATCTCATGATCTCATGATATATCTCAAACATTTACAACAACAATTGTTGTAAATTATTTCACAAATATAATTCACAATTATCTTGTGAAATATTACAATCATGCCATAAAAAATGTGAGTCCCATTCACATCCCAAAATAAAATGTAAATTATATTTTCAATTAATCATCTAATGTGAATCCAATTCACATTAATAATTAATTAACAAATATAAATCACAATATGCTCTCTCTTATACATTATAAATCACATTTATAATATATATATGATTAATGGATAGTGCTATCCACATTATTCATATCCATGAAATTAAATCACATTTAATCATCTTGGATCTCTTTTCTCATGTGACCAAATAACATGAATCACATTCACATTATTCATAACTTTGATAATTAAATCACATTTAATTATCTTAGATATTTCTCCTTAAATCACATTTAATTATAAATTTTCTCGATGCTTGGATACTTATATCAACAATGAAATTATCCACGAACTCTTTCAAGGATAATGCGCTTTCTCCGCAGATACATGGAGATCAAGATAGGATGATTGTATTGTTCCACGTATAGTGACTTGGACATTGAGATCACATCTCAAATCCAGATCTCGGGCCTCCCATAGATGCTTGATTAAATCAAGACCGCAAATATAATCTTCTCATTGCATCTGAATCACATTCAGATCAATGTCCAACATTTGGACCAAGATCGGATTACTAATCTACTGAGCGGAGTCACTAAAATCCCGACCCGTTTCATGACTCCCTAGGAATGGAAGCGTCATGGTTATACAATCGTTTATGATCACATCACCCTCAGTCCCAACACCTGTACATCCTGCATATTGGAAGATCCAGAATAAACCCGAAGCATTAGATCAACTTTATAATGTCTACTTTAGTGTTTTATCAGTAAGTTTCACATTTGATCAATTGGGATTTTGTGTCGATCATATACTTTCCAAAAGCATATATCATACCTAGGTCTTGATCATATACTTTCCAAAAGTATATATCTAACCTACGAATTCAGTCAAGCTTCCAAAGTGAGATGACCATGTACGAAATTTGATTCTTCCCAATATCTCATGAGTGAGCTCATGTCTTCCGGTTCAATAGTGAACCTGTATGATCCCTTTGAGAGATCGTATTACTCATATGCCCTTATATGCACACCAGCGTGTCGGTGTATAGACCGTAGTTAGGTCATCAACCTATTGGTTTGCCAAATGTACATACCCAGACACATAGTAACACATCTGTCTCTAGTTAGAGGATGCATGCCTATACCGTGACAGCATACGATATAGGTCTTTGGTTATCTCGATCTCGTGAAGTCAACTCTTTGTCCTAACTAATCTGACACCTCTGAATATCTATTCTTATGCAGAGGACCTGTATCAAGAGGTCGGTCAGATATCATCCTATGTGAGAAAGGATTGCCATATCCTACTCAGGCTAGAGATCATCTCTTAACAATAATTTGACGATGCTTAATGAGTCCTCAATCTAACTCTTTAGATATTCATCCAAGCACCAGCCTCTATGATTCAATAGTTGAACCAACAGCTGTATTATTATTAAGATGGCCATGGTACATAACCCTAATTATACTAAGGGACCTATTATGCAAATTAGTTATTCTTCATTTCAGAGCAGGGAATGATATTCGCAATAACATTTATTGCATAATGGCTCGTCGTGGGCTCGCATGTCCAACAATCACCCACTAGCCCAAAGAGTCGTTAATGGGCTAATCATTTAAACCCACACTCTTGTGACATTCATAGGCTATTTAGAAAATAGCCAGGTAAGCTTATCAGTTACTTTGTTTCCAGAAGTCTATGCCAAATCCTTTTACGACACTTGCATATCCTTAGGTAACAGTGCTCGCATCCAATGCGAATGTTGCATCTTATGCAATCAACACTCAATCTTGATAAAGAAATTATTGCGTCCTTAACACTATTCCTCAGTAATTATTATAACCAGTATTTCCATAATCCTTATCAGAATACCTTTATTCCTGGAGATCTCTATCTCCCAAGGCATCTATAGTTAAGACCTTTTAGATCACTATCTATAAAGTCTTAGGTTCTTGAAGATGAGACTTTGAGATCATTATCTCTAAGTCTTGTCATCTTTGAAGATATTTATTATTACTGCAATCAAGTGTTTTATTTCTATGGTACGATTAGTAACAGTTTACTACTCCCACTGCATGGCGATATTGGCTAGAATCGGTTTACAGCATTTTATAAGAAAAGGCTGTCGGTGTAGAAAAGCCACAAAAAGATCCTAGTCTATCAAACAAAGATCAGTTTTAAGGAAAACCTTACACTAATTATTTAACCATGTGAGTGTGCTTGGGTCGAACTCAATGAGGCAGAATATGGTACTTTGATTTTTTTGAGAGAAAATATTTTTGTGATTATTTTATCTATTCTTAAAGTGATCACAGAAAAAGCTACAATTTTTATGGATTTTTTTTTAATTTTTAATTTTTATTTGATTTTATTCTTTTCCAATTTTTATTTTTTTTCAAAGTGGTATTTTTCACACAATTTATTTGCTATATAATAGGTGAAATATAGAAGAAATATAGATGATATTATATAGTAGGTAAAACGGTCGAGCAACGGACTAGATCACCACACAAAAACAAACCAAGACGGAGTCGATTCACGATGAATCAAAACACGATAAAAACACGTCAAAAATACATGAAATCTACTGAAAACCTCGCGGAGGTAGTTGTGTAACTACCCCAAGAAAATATACAAAAAAATATGTCAAAACTAGGTTCAAAACTCCCCTACAGGTCAGGGGTATAAGTGCAAGAAAAATAAATAAAAATTTATACAAAAAGGTCCTTGGCAGGAGTTGTTTTGAAATAAAACTAAAGATATTTACATTTAGGTCTCTGCGCGGGGACCTAAATGTAATTCTGGAAACTTCTGGAGCGCAGTTGAATTTCTGGAAGTCGGTGGGGTTTAATATGCAAATTTCCGACCATTTCGTCTTGAACGTCTGAAATTAGAAGGCGAGGCGCGATCCTAGCCATCCGCTGCAGGACACGTGTCGCTCAGCAGTAACTTCTGGGTGTTCTTCTTGTTCCTCTGGTTGTTGAGCAACTGACGGAGGTCGTTTCTTCTTCGATTTATCATGGGTAGTTGGTGTCGCTCTAAGGCCACCAGAGGGGCCAGAGGGGTGGCTCCTCCACCCCTCGAGCTCGCCCGCAGTGGACGTCGGTCGGAGAAGGTGGAGCGCGGTGATGAAAGGTCGACAAAGTTGACGGTCCTTTTGCTCTGGAACCGTCTTCCAGGTTGTTTCACCTTCTTTGAAGATGATTTCCGTGAAGACCAAAGACTACAGAGGCTTTGCATTCACTCCTATTTTAAGATGAACCTGTAGATAAGAAATGTATGTGCTCGATTCACAAAGAATCGGCCCAAGGGTTGTAGATTTGCAAGCTTGAAAAATGGATGTTTCCAAATTTATAAGTGGATGCGAGAAAAATATATGAAAAAGGGAGAGCGGTTTGAATGGAATTGAAACGAATTTGGAATTGACTTTGAGTGTGTGTCTAAGCTTATTGATTAAACTAACTAATGATGTACTTAGCCACACTAATCGTGGCACAAAACTCAAGGATAAATTTGATAGAGGTGGAGGATTAGATCTGGGAAGAACAGAGGTGTATTACCTCGAATGGATGCTCGACGATCGATCTTCACCGGAGCAGGACGCGCGTGCGGCGGTGATGCAAGGGCTGACGAGCGCCTTGGAACTTCCTCCGATGATCCCTCTTCCACACGAGCTAGCCTTTAGGTGCTGTCACCACCGGAGTGAGGCGGAGTGAGGTTAAGAAGTTGGGACTCGGTCAGGCAGTTGAAGCTTTAGGTGGTTGCAGGAGAGTTGGTTGTAATTTTCGATCTTTGAAGGTTTATATAGATTGATTTCTTGATCCCCAAGTTGTATCCAAGGGTGGTCAAACATCTAGGTTGTTAGGGGAATCGAATCAATGGTTTAGATTGATAAAATAGGTTATAAGGCGCGCTAGAAAAATAGGAGAAGACAGTCGGTTGAAACAGAATCCAGTTCGGCCTTCTTGGAGAAGATGAACCAGGTGCTGACACGTGTCAGCACCTGGTTGGCCAGATATTGTAATTCTTTGTAAATTCGATAATAATTAGTAAATAATGTTATTTTAAATATGTATAAATACAAGAAATGTAAATAATTAAATTATCTAAGTTATGGAATATTTACTTTTTTATAAATAATAAATATTATTCGAAATATAAATATTATATTAATAAATATGTATAGATAAATAGGTTTTGGATTTTTAATTTAATAAATAAATAATTAAAAATTAATTTTATATTTTCTTAATTTTTATAATAATAAATAAGGGTTTTGTGATTTTTTAGGGATTTTAATATACTAACATACATATATTAATAAATACAGGTATTATTTAGCCAGTTTATTTTTACCTATAATTTAGGATTTTTGATTTTATTAAAATAATAAATAAGCTCCAAAATTCAAAATTAAATAAGGGTTAAATCAAAATATCATGAAAATAATTAGAAATTATAAAATTAATAAAACTATAAATAATGTGTTTTACATAAAATAAATAGCCCAGAAACCCCGTTGTCATTTGGTCCCAAAACCAACTTTTTTGCAAACGGACTCCGAATTCAATGAAACCACCTCTATTAATTAGAGTATATTATTTTATGAACTTTAAAGGTGAGAAGAGTGAAATTGGAGTTTGTAAGAAGTTATGATGTTCGGAAGTTTAGATTTTGACAATTTATAAGTAGGATTTCTTGGTATATGTATAGGTAATAGTTTTAACCTATTTTTATATTTTTATATACATTTTTAGAAATAACAAGGAAAAGTGTTTGGTGAAAAATATGTATATATTAATTAATTAAAAATAATTGAAGTTTTGTATTTATTTGATAAATAGTGAGAAGTACATGAAGTATGTCTTAATTTATTTTAGGGTTTTCTTTCCTTATCTCCCCCTACTTATTGATTTGTCGACCAATCCATGCTGGCTTGGTCTCGGGGGTTAGGTTATAGAAATATACCTTGCAGTTATATTTATATTTATAAGTCATATTGTACATATTTACATATTCACAATATGTCTTCTTTTCTTTTCTTTATTTTTTATTCTTTTATTTATTTACATGTTTTTATACTTAAAAGTAAATATTTATTCATGAATGAAATTTGAATAAAAGATGGGATTTAATGAATATTTACATGCATTTGTTAAGGGTTTTAAGACAAAATGCGACAGAAAAGTTAATGAATCTAGATTAATCAACCCCCTATACTTAAACTATGCTAGTCCCTTAGCAAACACTTACTTGAAAAATAAGGAAAATAAGAAAGTTAGAATGAATTTGTTTTCCTAAACCAATTCATGAGAACAAACAAAGGATAGAGCTCGATCAGGCCTAAAACAATCATTTTGTGAGAGCCTTAACTACGGTTTGGATTTTATCCTCAACAGTCCTCATGTTCCAAAAATCCTTATTCAAGATCACTACATCGGCTAGTTCAGACTCACTTATTCATTTCGCAAACTCCATCATCCTTGAAGTCAATTTGTATAGTGTGTGAATTGATTTAGCTCTTCTTGCATAGAGAACCGAAGAAATCGCCCATCCCGGCTATACAATTCTATTACTTCCTCATCCAGTTACTATTTCCTCGAGGAGGGAGGTATTCCCTTCTGAGGTCAGTTCGTGCTATGTCCACAATCGAATATAGAGAGAAGTTATAAGAATAAGAAAAGAAGTGGAGTGCGACCAGTGTAGACGCATCTCCTTGTGAAGCTCAACCAGTGTAGCTAAGTCCCCACTAAGATGTGCAGATATTTTTTGGTGGAAGCTTGGACCATTGTGGTCGTATTTGTATTTGGTGGCTTCTTATTTTTTTTTGACTTTGTAATTAGCTTTCACTAAATTCATCTCTTTGTGCCTCGACGGATATAGCATCTTTTGTTCCGTCCTTTTTTTGAGGTCTTAGAAAAATTTGTGTCAGCAGATCCTTCCCTCATCGGAAGCGACTATCGCAACCCCAATCTCTCCCATCTTTAGACTTAAATACCGCAAAGACGAGGATAGAAACGCACTACCAAGATGTACTTCCCTTCGCAACTCCATGCAAGGCGAGCTAAGTGCAGAGTGCATGTGTTCAAGATTGGTTCACTAGTGTAGAGTTGTACGGATGACACCAAATGGTCTACTTAAGCACATATGACTTGATTTCTCGAATATGGTCTTATGGAACGCAATGATTATAAGTCACAGACCTGAAGAGTCTAAATTCCAGATCCTAACTAGGCTCCTTACAATGGAAGTTAAAATCCGTGATCAAGCTCCATCCTTTAGACTAGACTCAATACTTAGTTCCAGAAATAAAACTTATTCTGAAAAATGCGAATGCAACCATGTTTTTGTGATGTATATTTTTTGAATTTTAGTCGTTTTTATAGATTTAATGGCTTTTTTATTTTTTATGATTTTTAAGACTTTGTATTTTTTATGAATTTTCTGATTTTTTAAACAAGTTTTTGTACATGAATCTTACAAGATATATTTTACTTGAGTTAAATATCTGATGTATTTTACATATTTTATCTACAAAGGATTTTACAAGGATTAAATGATTTTTATACATGTTTTAATAAATAGGATTTTAAGTAAGTATTATACAAATTTTAAATACATATTTTAAATACAGATTTTAAATACAAGTTTTAAACATATTTTACTTATTTACAAGGATTTTATATGTAATAAATAAATATTTAAATGGATTTTAAATTAACCCTTACCCACTTTTTATGGATTTTATAGATATAGAAAATACATAAAAGTATGCGTTACGGACAAAAGTATATATACAATATATACATACCTCCCTATTATTAGCTTGAGCTATGTCCCCATAGCGTCAAAAGAGAAAAAGGAGGACATAACTCGTGCTAAGTAAAAGTGGGTGAAAAAGGATATACGAAAACAAGTGAGTCAACCCTCCCCATATACTTACGATCAGGTAATCGTAAGTATAACGAGAAAGCAAAAACGGGATGATGAGTGAAAAGAGTATATAACGAAAGATCAAAAGGAATAAAGAATACGAGATCATCGAAATAACTCGATCCCCCCTATACGTAGGAATAGGCATCCTAAGTATATAAAAGAATGTATCCAAAAATTGGAGACCAGTGATTTGTGAAGAATAAAGGATACACAAAAGAATCAGAACAAAATATAAAATGTTAATAAACGAATAATCAATCCCCCCTATACTTAGGATATGGTATCCTAAGCATAGAAGACGAGCAAAAATGGGGACAATTGTGGTCTACGAAGAATATACAAGTGTTACGAATCTCCAGAAATCGAATGGCTCAAAAGCATTTATACAGGATGAGATGAAGTGAAAGAATGATCATAATTCCTGTACAAAATAGATCACTTCAGTACGGGTCAGATGATAAGTAATCTCGACGATGTGCTTCAGCATCTGCCCATTAACCACGAACGGTTCTGCACCAGGTGACACATCTGATATTGCTACACTGCCATTGTCGTGCACCGTTCTGACTATGTACAGTCCTTCCCACTTGCTTTTTAATTTGCCAGGAAAAATTCTTAATCTTGCATTGAATAACCAGACTTTCTGCCTAGGGACAAAGCTCTTGTGCCGAATATGTCTGTCATGCCATTTCTTCACTTTGTCCTTATAAATGAGAGTGTTCTCGTATGCTTAATTTCGAATCTCTACCAGCTCATTCAGATCTATCTTTCTCTTGGCTCCTACTTTTTGTGTATTAAGTAAGATTTCTCGAATCGCCCATTCAGATTTGTGCATGATCTCTACGGGCAAATGGCACGGCTATGAATCAAATTCATATTATCCATGATAATTAAACCACATTTAATAATCAATTTTCTTAGTTCTTGGATACTTATATCAACAATGAAATTATCCATGAACTCTTTTAAGGATAATGCGCTTTCTCCGTGAATACTTGGAGATAAGGACAGGGTGATTGTATTGTTCCACATATAGTGACTTGGATATTGAGATCACATCTCAAATCCAGATCTCGGGCCTCCCATAGATGCTTGATTAAATCAAGACCGCAAATCTAATCTTCTCATTGCATCTGAATCACATTCAGATCAATGTCCAACATTTGGACCAAGATCATATTACTTCTCTGCTAAGAGAAGTCAGTAAAATCCAGACTCGTTTCATCACTCCCTAGTAATGGAAGCGTCATGGTTATACAATCGTTTATGATCACATCACCCTCAGTATTCCCAACACCTGTACATCGTGCATACTGGAAGACCTAGAATAAACTCGAAGCATTAGATCAACTTTATACGGTCTACTTCAGGGTTTTATCAGTAAGTTTCTCATATGATCATTGGGATTTGGTATCGATCATATACTTTCCAAAAGCATATATCATACCTAGGTCTTGATCATATACTTTCCAAAAGTATATATCAATCCTACAAATGCAGTCAAGCTTCCAAAGCGAGACGACCGTGCACAGAATTTGATTCTTCCCAATATCTCATGAGTGAGCTCATGTCTTCCAGTTCAGTAATGAACCCGTATGATCCCTTTGAGAGATCGTATTACTCATATGCCCTTATATGTAGACCAGCGCGTCGGTTTATAGACCTTGGTTAGGTCATCAATGTATTGGTCTGCCAAATGTACATACTCAGACATATAGTAACACATCTGTCTCCGGTCAGAGGATGCATGCCTATATCGTGACAACATACGATATAGGTCTTTGGTTAACTCGATCTCGTTAAGTCAACTCTTTGACCTAACTAATCTGACACCTCCGAATCTCTATTCTTATGTAGAGAACCTGCATCAAGAGGTCGATCAGATATCAGCCTATGTGAGAAAGGATTGCCATCTCCTACTCAGGATGGATATCATCACTTAACAATAATTTGACAATGCTTGATGAGTCCTCAATCTAACTCTTTAGATATTCATCCAAGCACCAGCCTCTATGATTCAATAGTTGAACCAACAGTTGTATGATTATTAAGATGGCTATGGTACATAACCTAATTGTACTAAGGGACCTAATGTGAAAATTTCTTATTCTTCATTTCATATAAGGGGAAATATTCACAATAACATTTATTGCATAATGGATCGCCGTGGGCTCGCATGTCCAACAAATTACACTATCCAATGGGCATCCGTCTAAAGGTGTAGGTGACAAACAGACAGGTAAAAGTAGTTTTCTCATGATCCTTAGGAGCAATAACAACTTGATTGTATCCCAAGTACTCATCCAAGAAGCAAAAGAACTCTTTCCCTACCTACTTATCAATAATTTGATCAATAAAGGGCAGTGGAAAGTGATCTTTCTTGGTAGAAGAGTTCAAGCATTGATAATCTACATAAACACACCATGAAGTAGGTATCCGGGTCAGAATCTCCTGACCACGATCATTCTTTATGATAGTAGTCCCGAATTTCATCGAGACCACATGTAAAGGGCTGACCCACTTGGTATCTGAAATGGGATATATAAAGCTCATCACACCATTTTTTGATCTCATGACAACCACCCTTAGATTTGGATTTAGATGGTGCTGACTTTCATGGGAGGGTTCATGGTCATCCTCTAGGTAGATATGATGCGAGCACAAAGATGCATTAATCCCACGGAGGTCTGAGATATTCCATCCTATAGCCGTGCGATTTCTCTCAAGAACCTATGGTATGTGAGATTCTTGTTCAAAGGTCAACTAAGAGCTGAAGATGATCGAAAACATTTGGGGGGGGGGAGTTCCGCAAGGAAGGCATATTTCAACATTGATGGTAAAACCTTCAGCTCAGGTGGGGTCTGAATCGGCTCTACAATAACCTCAGCTATTGCACTGGTAGACGGTATATGATATGTACTCTGTGGACTGTCCATCTTGACTACTAACGACTCATCAAATAAAATCTCTAATAGATCGACAATGAATGATCTCTGCTCAGAAAGGAGGGGCTCATGAGGGTGTTCAACATTATTATTAATTAACATCTTAGATATCTCGACAATGATCTTAGAAAGATGTCTCTCATCTGTGCATAACTCAGGAAATTCAACAAACGACTCAGATATTTGTACCTCTAAACTCTCATCTGTCCTCTACCATCCGATTACGTCCCTATATCCATCACAGCCATCTGCTGGCGCCTCGCCTTCAGCACGCCACGTGGCATTGGCTGTGTCGTGCGATTGCACCTCATCGATCTTATCCAGACCAGTCGTTACCACCCGCTTCGTAGCCGTTGGATCACGAGATCCAACGACCATGAGGTCACCCCCTACCTCTGATCGCCTCTCTCACCCACGTTCACCAAATCGCGAAACACCTTCCCCCTTCCATTTCTCCCCGAGTCCACGTTCCCCATCTCCAAGCTCTAACCACCCCCCGGCGTACCCCGATCATCCATGATCCTCGTGCACGTCCACGCACCCCACGACGACCTTCTCCTTGTCCCCTATTCTTTCTGCAATCCACATCCATCACCAGCGAAACAACCACCTTTGAGATTTAAATACTCCATCTCCTCCACATGTCACAACCGTCCACCTTTACGTGAGGAGTTGCCTAGCATGCCTCCGCCCCTCGATGACAGCGAGTTGGAGGCATGGAGAGCGATGACGAAATTCTTCTCCGGTGTTGACCCTTGGCCCATCAAGGCCAGGTTTGCGGTGGTTGAGCCCCACCAAGCTACTCCCCATGGCTGGGGGAGTTCAGCGATGATCGGAGTGCCATCTGCACTCAGCCCAAGCCACCGACAACCTCCCTCTTCTCATGTAAGTGCCCTAGACCTCTTGTGTATTTTCTCTGAGTTAATTAGGTCGCTCTACGCTTGATCACCCTCCATCATTCATCTTCCTAGCTTCGCCGTATGTCTATCTCCTCCATGCATATATCTGATCACCTCTTCTTTCCCTCGCGACCTCAGATCACCTTCGATCCAATCTCTCCGGGCTCACCGGAGAAGACAACGGGCCAATCACTTTCTCCGTTCGCATGGCCTCCACTTCATCTTAAATTCATCCCACATTCGATGCTTCAGCTATTGCGCTGATTGTACAACTATTCGAATGTTCAATGAATGGAAGTTCATCGGAGAAGAACATCTCCGGCAATCCAGTATTGGCCATAGCTTCCAGATAGCGTTGCAGCTCGCCCAGGCCTCCAACTTCATCGATATCCTTTCTGGTGGCTTTGGGGAGTTGCATCGATGCTTAGCACGGGAGGAAGAGCTTAGGAGGGGTCTCCGGAGATCCAATCGAGCCATCATTCGTGCAACGGAGGAGGAGTATCAGAGTGTACATGCAACATTTGATGCTACTTCCCGGAGTTCATCCGACGGTGCCAAAGCAACCATGTGCTTAGCAGTACAGGATTCAACTACCGTTGGATCCTCAAGATCCAATGGTCCACGAACCTCTACGTATCATAGCCAGGGTATCTCCAAGCCTATGTTCCAGATCTATAGGCTTGGATTTACCGATCCTATATCGAGCCTCGTCGGCGCTTCGTGCTCCTCCGAGCCTGCATCGAGCCAAAGACTGATCCCGAACCTAAATGAAGCTACCCCGAGCGGCCTTCGAGCTTGATCTTCACCGAGCCTGGAACCCACATGTATGACATGTGCAATCTGGGTAAATTGCATGGAAGCCCACGTACATCTTCAAAATTGTAGACAGGTCCTGAGATCACGTGTTGTCCACGTGCGTCTTGGGTATTTTGCAACCGACCCCCTGTGGGTTTGAATAATTGCAGAAATACACCCGCGCTTGTGGGTTATTTATAGGGAAGGTCCTTCCCCTTATTTTATTTGCATTTTAGTCCTTTCAAGGGACCAGTTTGCTAGTTATCTTTCATGTTTTTCTTGTATTTATGCCCCTAGGTTTAATGTTTAATATCTTGAGCATTTTAAATCCGAATTTGATGATTTTAGTTTCATTTTGATCCTCATTTCATTATCTACATTATGGCATGCTTGATTTATTGAATTGACACGCATTTAATCTCTTGCTAAAATTAATTGAAGTGTCATGTACTTTGTTCATATCATTGCCAATTTATGTTTTAATGCAAAGCATGATTTGATCCTGAAATTGACTCCTTAAATTGCTCATTGTACTCAAATGTTGTAGAAGCATATTTTCCCATAGCATCACATATAGTTGCATGATTAAAAATCAAATAAAAAATGCATGTTTCCTGATTACTTAATGCATATTGTCCTGCCCTCATGCATTCAGTGACCTACTATTCTCTGATCCTACATTTAATAAAATTAATAAGAGTCTAAATATGACGACAGAGGCTCCTGTACCTGAGTTCGACCTTGGTCTTTCCCAAGCAAACTATAAATACGACCATGTGATTCAATTGACATACTAAATTATATGGTTTTTGACGGACCGAATTTAACCTAGCTGCAATGATCGGTGAGTGTTAATTCCACACTTTTAAAGGGATGTATTTTCGTGCAATCAAAAGGCACCATTACGGGGACATGGCTCATCTTTTGCCTTGTCTATATTTTTATTTATTCAATTAAGTGTTTTATTTATGTAGGTCGATTTGTTTATTTATCATGCATCGTGAAATTTTTTTCGATTGATCTCTAACCTGTACTTTTGTGGCAGGGCCTTTGATGCTCAATGAGGCAAGGATCATGTACTCCCTTGCCGTGAGGAGCCGCGAAGCAATTTTTGGAGATGATTGAAAAAAATGTGTTTTGTATTTTCATATGCTTGTAATAATCGTCTTTACAGCAGTCTTCGATCGAAGACTCGTGCTTGTAGATGAACGATTTATATGTGGTTGTGTCGGGATCATACCCCCTTGAGTGTCGACCTAGGACTAGGCACGCAGCTCTTCGAGCTTATTTCATCGTCTCAATTTATACGTGCTTGCTCGTAGGTAGGACACACTTTAAATAAAGACGCACATAGCATCGCCTCACTTAGCCAAATTCCCAAGCTGTTCTTCCCCACTAATAGAAGCATGTTAGGTGTCGATTTCAATCGACTTGCATAGATTATTTTTGTTTTCAAAATAGTCAAAGTTTTCACGAATTTTTGCTAAGGCATTGCATGTTCTCTCGCTTAGCCTAGATCATGGTTTTGATCGATTACATGGCTTTTCTCGATTTCCCCTCCTAGCTTGATCACCTAGGTTAATGTAAAATGAGAATGAGCGGTAGACGATGATTGCTTGGTTTATGTGCTCACATTAATTCAGTGATAACCCCCAAAAAAAATGGGACTATTAATTGCATGTCAACCTAAAAAAATGGAGTAAAATCTTGTTTTGGGAGAGCAACACCTGAGTTTATCCAATTTATTTTACTTAACTTTTTTCGCGTAAAAATAGAATGTCTTAATCACCAATAAAGTCGACAAGATAATAAACCAACATTTGTTGGTCTCACATGTGAGTTGGTGAAACAAAAGGGTGTTTCATGCTTATTTGAGCCATTGATTTTCCGACACCCTCCCTAGAGCCTTAGATACTCCATTGATCTTTGAAGATTCATCCACTCTCTTGTATATCCATCCATCTTCTTCGTTCTCCTTGGGTCTATCCCAACATCAACTCTCAATCTTTATACTTAGGCTACTCTTAGCATAAGTATAGGGGGGACCCGAATCTCCGTGATTTTTCTACTCATCTTTCCTTGCCTCTATACTTAGGTTATTTCTATACTAAGTATAGGAGGAGCCCTCTTTAGTTCCCATATATTTTCCTATATTTAAATGGACCTATGGACTCATATCATTTAGTGCTATGATGACATAACAAAGTTTAAGTATAGGTGGTATACTGTATATCAATATGTGTACTTTAGCTAAAAACTGAAAATTTTGAAAAATTTAAAACGTTTGGGCTAAAGTAAAATCCGTTGAACTAAGTGGACAAAACTATTTTCAAGGCTTTCTACATTATGTTACATTATTTTTATAGAAAAATATTTTTTAAAAATGAGTTTCTCTTGTTTTGAAAAATCTTTTGAAAATCTTTACTCGTGTGACATGATATTGAAATTTTTTTTCAAGGAAAGTTGAGTCAAACTTGTTTTCTAACCTTTAATCAAAAATCCATAAAAATGAGAAAAATCCAAAAATCCCTTAAGAGTCATATTGACTAGTAAACCCAAATAAGTAGCCGTGTTCAGCGAGGTTTTGCCCTTAGCAGAGTGGGTGGTTTAGAGGACATCGCATAAGGCTCCGTCCTAAAGCAACGGGCTCCGTCCTGTACTTACACCCATACTAGTTGAATGCAGATGCATCTATTTAATTGATTTTAGGCAGTCACAAAGTATCTTAAAAAAATAAAAAAAAAGAAAAAAAATGGTGATGAAGGAGTTTGATCAAATCCCCTGCATTCTCACTTCCACCTAGGATCTAAATTGTTCAAGAAAGCTTGACTTATGAGGTCTTGAGATTTTAGTTAACTAGCCTTAGCCATCAGGGTCTTAGACTTAATCGTCCACATTCCCCAACATTTCTAGATTTGCGTGCTAGATTGCATGCTTAGTATCCAAACTTAAGAATATGATCAGCACATCACATACACGACTGTGGTTTCGATGAGATGAGTTAACTCTTTACTTGAGGGACTGGGATGAGGGATTCGAGTCTGGACTTGATCTAATGATGCTCGTGGATGGGATAAAATCTTTGAAGGCTTCATGAAACTTGAGTGTCAACAACTTTAGCCAGTATGAGAACTTGGTTCTAATACTAATCTTTTGACATTGACCTAAGTGCCAGGGTGTGAAATAAACAAAATAATGTTGATCAGTGTACGCCAACTCTTGGTAAAAGCAATGGAGCTAGCCAAAATACTACAAAGCAATGAAATGTCAAAAAAATCTCCCATTCCACAAAGTCAAATATCAAAGAGATTCCACCAAAGGCGAGCGCTCCCAACCATTTTCAAAGTGTCCACTTGTACCACCGCTATTAGGACCAGGAGTCGGGCTTGCACCAAAAAAGGGCTCTGCATCATAAGTGCTACAAGTCGGGGTGTAGAAGGTACGATAGGTATTCAAAAGAGACTTACCCCAGTGTATTACCAAGAAAACAAATGCAGATGGCTCCAGCTTCTCTTGACAGATGCACTGATCAACACCAAAAATATGTGTTGTGTAATAAGGCAGTAGAGAGAATCCTTGTTCCAGTGAGAGGGAGAGAAGAAATGACACAATCCCATGCCCTTTGTTACTGACCTTCCATCTACACTTTCTAGTCTGACAACTAAAGATATGGTGGACTGAATGTAAGATTTGATTTATTCCTTACTGTTGAGGATCGGGTCTTTAGGAGAATTGCATGGACCAAGACCTTGGGTGATGTTTTGACTCTACTCTCGTGAACACAGTCAATACTAAATATCATATGTACACCAGAGAGAGTCTAAACAACTAGAAGAATTGGGTGCCTCTTGATTAAGGATGGGTTGATCTCTAAGATTTTGGATCTCTAAATTAGTGAGGACTTGAACGGATTAGATCTTGTATGCACATGCACAAGGGGGTTAATCCAGTTCATTCATTTTTTGATGCTCGGGGACGAGCATGGTTTAAGTATAGGGGGTTGATGAAACCATGTTTCATGCTGATAATTCACTGAAATCAACCCCATATCTTAGACGAGGTGTCAATAAAAACCAAAAAAAATTGTAATTATCAGAGTCATTGAATTAATTAAAAACACAAAAAAATGTCAAAATTAAAATTTGTGGTGTTTTTAGCCTTAAAAAACACCCTCAAAATATTTCCTGACTTTATTTGACATCATCTATGTTTTTGGTAACCATAAAACTTTTAGATCTCGTCGTGATCTACAACTTTCATGTTTTGAGTTTTTACAAATTCGGCCATCTACCCCCTCATAATTCACTTTCTATATTCGAATAACCTGATCGGCCACGCGGTGCCTTCTGGTTGCGCCACGCGGCCCAATCTTCTCGCGCTATGTGCCATCTCCTCTCCGCCGTCCGATGGCCTGCTTGTCTCCTCATCGCCATCATCCAATCCCACTGTGATCACCTCCCTTCGATCAGAACCTGGGATCCATCACAGTCGCTCGCTAGCACCTTGCCTCCTGGCGCCACATGGCGGCGTTTGCACCGTCCGATCTTCTCCATCTTAGCTACTCTCTTCACCCATGTCCTCTACCATCCGATCAAGTCCCTTAATCCATCACAACCATCTGATGGCGCCTCGCCTTCAGCACGCCATGTGGCATTGGTTGTGTCGTGCGTTTGCGCCCCATCGATCTTATCCAGACCATTCGTTACCGCCCGCTTCGTAGTGTTGGATAACGAGATCCAACGATCACGAGGTCATCCCCTACCTCCGGTCGCCTCTCTCACCAACGTTCACCAAATCGTGAACCACCTCCCCCCTTCCATTCCTCCCCGAGTCCACGTTCCCCATCTCCAAGATCTAACCGCCCCACGATGTACCCCGATCATCCACGATCCTCATGCACCTCTACAAACCCCACGACGAGCATCGCCTTGTCCCTTATTCTTCCCGCAATCCACGACCATCACCAGAGAAACAACCACCTCTGAGCTTTAAATACTCCATCTACTCTGCATGTCACAACCATCCACCTTTACGTGAGGAGTTTCCCAACATGACTCCGCCCCTCGGTAACAACGAGGTGGCAGCATGGAGAGCGATGACTAAATTCTTCTCTGTTGTTGACCCCTTGCCCATCACGACCAGGTTTGCGGTGGCTGAGCCCCCACCAAGCTGCTCCCCATGGCTGGGGGAGTTCAGCGATGACTGGAGTGCCATCTGCACTCAGCCTAAGCCACCGACAACTTCCCTCTTCTCAGGTAAGTTCCCTAGACCTCTTGTGTATTTTCTTTGCTTTTCTCTGAGCTATTAAGGTCGCTCTATGCTTGATCACCCTCCATCGTCCATCTTCCTAGCTTCACTGTATATCCACCTCTTTCGCGTATATATCCGATCACCTCTTCTTTCCCTCGTAACCTCAGACCACCTTCGACTCAATCTCTCCAGGCTCACAGGAGAAGACAACTAGCCAATCACTTTCTCCTTTTGCATGGCCTCCACTCCATCTCAAATTCATCCAACGTTCGATGCTTTGGCTATTGCGCTAACTGTACATGTATTTGAATGTTCAATGATTGGAAGTTCATTTGAGAAGAACTCGAGAGCTCCATCTCCGGTAATCCAGTATTAGCCAAAGCTTCCATATAGCGTCGCAGCTCGCCCATGCCTCCAACTTCGTCGATATCCTTTCTGGTGGCTCTGTGGAGTTCTATCAAGGGTTAGCACGGGAGGCAGAGATCAGGAGGTGTCGCGAGAGATCCGATCGAGCCATCATTCGTGCGACGGAGGAGGAGTATTAGAGTGTACATGCACCATTGGATGCTCCTTCCCGGAGTTCATCCGATGGCGCTAAAGCAGCCACGTGCTTAGCAGTACAGGATTCAACCACCATTGGATCCACAAGATCCAATGGTCCACAAACATCTACGTGTCATAGCCAAGGTCTCTCCAAGCCTATGTTCCAGATCTATAGGCTTGGATTTACCAAGCCTCGAGCCTCCCTGATGCTTCGTGCTCCTCCGAGCCTGCATCGGGCAAAAGCCCGATTCCGAACCTAGCCGAAGTTGCCCCGAGCGGCCTCCGAGTCTGATCTTCACCGAGCCTGGAACGCAGTGTACCGCACGTGCAATCTAGGTAAATTGCATGGTGGTCTACGTACTTCTTTAAAATTGTAGATAGGTCCTGAGACCACGTGATGTCCATGCGTGCCTGGGGTATTTTGCAACCGACCCCCTGCAGGTTTGAATAATTGTAGAAATACCCCCACGTTTGTGGGTTATTCACAGGAAAGGTCCTTCGCCTTATTCTATTTGCATTTTAGTCCTTCCCAAGGACCTGTTTGCTAGTTATCTTTCATGTTTTCTTGCATTTATGCCCCTGAATTTAATGTTTAATATCTTAAGCATTTTAAATATGAATTTAATGATTTTAGTTTTATTTTGATGCTCGTTTCATTATCTACATTATGTCATGCATAATTTACTTAATTGACACGCATTTAATCTTGCTAAAATTAATTGAAGTGTCATGTAATTTGTTTATATCAGTGTCAATTTATGTTTCAATGCAAAGCATGATTTGATCCTGAAATTGACTCCTTAAATTGCTCATTGTACTCAAATTTTGTAGGGCATATTTTTGCATAGCATCTCATATAGTTGCATGATTAAAAATAAAATAAAAAAATTCATGTTTCCTGATTACTTAAGGCAT
>JAZKJV010006528.1:0-108048 GCA_037367405.1 Ottelia alismoides | reverse complement strand
GTCTTCCTCCTGAGGAATATACTCCTCCAGATGCAATCTTCCCCCTCACAGAATAAATATGAATCCTCCCATTAGTAGAAATGGATATCAGACAAAAATTTGTCCACTTTCAGCTTAGGCTAATCTTGTGAAGTTCTCTTGGACACAAGATAGTTCACAATATCAACATACCAAGAAGCAAGGTAACCGACATAATTGCCTCATCTGGAAAGGTCTCTGTGATTGGTTGCAAGTCCGGCTCAGAAATTCTAGACAAGTAGTTAGCCACTACATTCTTAACTCTAGTTTTATCTCGAATTTCAAGGTCAAACTCCTAGAGGAGAAGAACCACCAGGTGAGTCATGATTTGGCATCATTCTTCTGTTCTAGATACCGGATGGCCGAGTGATCCGTATATATGATGACCTTGGATCCAAGGAGATGAGATCTGAACTTCTCCAAGGCAAAAACTACCCTTAGAAGCTCCTTAGTGATTGTGTAATTTCTTTAAGCTTCATTGAGCATTTGGCTATCATAGTAATAAGCAAAGGGGACATTATCTTTCCTCTGTCTAATCACGATACCTGTGGCATAATCTGACACATTTGTCATTATCTCGAAAGGTTGCATCCAAATTGGGGGCTGCAGAACATGGGCCTGAGTGATAAGTTCTTTTAATTGATTAAAGGAAAGGAGCACACAGTCATCGACAATGAAATCATTTTCCTTACTTAGCAATTATGTCAATGGTCTATCTAACTTACTAAAATCTTGGATAAACTGTCGGTAGAAACCGACATGGCCCAAGAATGACCTAACTTGCTTGATAGTTGTAGGTGGCTCTAGTTTGGAAATCACCTCCACCTTGTCAATCTCCATATGACATTTAGATACAATGTGACCCAGCATAATTCCTTCAGTCACCATGAAGTTTCTCTTCTCCCACGAGAGCACTAGATTGACTTCGTAGCACCTTCGTAAAACTCAGTCTAGATAGTCAAGACATTGATCAAAGGAATCCCCGTATACCAAAAAATTGTCCATGAAAACCTCAAAAAAGTTGCCCACCATGTCGACGAAAATCGCAAGCATACACCTTTGAAATGTGGCTAGGGCATTGCATAGCCTGAAAGACATCAGTCTGAAAGCGTATGTACCAAATGGACAGGTGAACGTGGTTTTTTCTTAATCTTTAGGAGTGATAGCAACTTGATTGTACCGAGAATACTCGTCCAAGAAGCAAAAGTATTCTTTCGCAGCCAGCCTCTCGAGAATCTGGTCAACGAAAGGCAATGAAAATGGTCCTTCTTGGTAACGAGATTGAGTCTTCTGTAATCTACATATACTCTCCAAGAAGTGGTACCTGGTCACAATCTCCTCTCCTTTGTCATTCTTCGTAATGGTGATCCCTGATTTCTCTGCACTATGTGCATAGGTCTCACCCATTTACTATCAGGGATGGGATATATGAATCCCGCATCGCACCATTTCTGAATTTCTTTCATGACAACCTCCCTGAAATTCACGGAGGATTTGTTGTCTTCCTCAAGGAAAATGTGATGCGAGCAAAGGGAATGGTTGATCCCATGGAGATCTGAAGTTTTCCAACCAATAGGCTTGTGGGTTCAAGAACTTATCAGATAACATTCCTAGTCTTCAGTCAGATGGACATTGATGATGATTCGATACATGTTAGGTTAACCCACAAGGAAGGCATACTTCATATTGGAGGGCAGTTGTTTCAGCTCAGGTGGAGTGGAAGATGCTTCGACGATGACTTCAGCTATCATAACTGGTGGTGGTTCTTTCATCTGTTCGATGTCCACCCTGATTTGTTCAGCCTCTTCATTCAAAAATGCACAGAAGTTTTCAATAATATCTTCTTCATTGTAGAAATCCTCAATGATCTATTCTTGGTCTTGAGGGCACATTATCTCCATAGAAATCTCATTAAATGATTCAACAAGAATCTCATCATGATCGACATTGGGGAATTTAACTGCATTCTCCATTCCTTCCTCAGGGGAGGGGAATTCATGGATCTCATTCTCCTCCATAAATAAGTTGGTATCCTGAATTTCAATTAGAAAGTCACAGTCTTCATAATGGTTGATCACCAGCATACCTGCTGTAGATGTTCCATATGTAGGTTTTGCAGCAGACACGAACTCTATCTTGACTTTGTTGTTGCTGGAGACGAATGTAATTTCTCTAGTGTCGTAGTTTACCACAACATTGGTCGTTTGCAGAAATGACCGACCAAGGACGATGGGGGTGAGGAGCAGAGGTGTCAAGACGTCCATATCTAGTACAACAAAATCAACACGGAATTACATCTATTGAATCATGATGATTACGTCCTCCAAAATGCCCCTTGGCCGCTTGATAGATTTATCTGCGAATTACATAATCATTTGTAGGTTTGAGTGGTCCTAAATTGAATTCAGTAAGTAGTGAAGCTGGCATTAAATTGACAGACAACCCACTATCGAGCAAAGTGCATTCAAACTCTTGTTTAAACATCTGACAACAAACAAAAGGTGCTCCCTTATCTGGTTTTTTGCCTGAGAGATTGCTGATGGCATTGACTGTGTCCATAGTAAGGATATGATTTTCAGATGTACCACTTCTACTTCTTCCATTGTGAGGATGAGGCATGCACCTTATTGTACATGCATCTTTTAATCCCTTCTTCATAGCAGACATGTACTCAAGAGCTTTCATCAAAGGCATATTCAAGATCAAATTTTGAATAATTTTCAAAATTGTAGGATTAGACAAATAGTTTTTCAAAATTTCATTTTTTCTGTTTTTCATTGCTTCTGGAAAAGGAATATCTACAAAATCTGAAACTATATCATTTAAAATTTTGTCCATGTCATTGATTATAGGTAGATGGCAAAAATGTGTAAAATCATCTACAGGTTGTGGACCAAAAAAATGTAGGCTCAACCTCGTGTGCTGGCTTTGGATCTCCTGCGTGTAGAATCCTTCAAGACATGTATTGGTTCTGCAACATGTGCAGGAATATCCAATGCTGGCTATTCTCCAACGGGTCTGCTGTTGTCTTTTTGTATTTTCTTCATTTTTTGATATTTTTGTATAGATGGTGCTCCTCCAAAAATGCTGCTTGGCCCTCATGCTGGTTGGATTGACGATTCTGCGTCAGATACAAGATGCTCTCCCTTTGTGGTTGTTAATGACTGTAGTGCTCTACCGCTCCTGAGAGTAACAAAGTTAGATATAAACAAGTCATTTCTATCTAAATAGAGAAGATCATTGCACATTACCTTCTCCTTGCATCGGAAATTATTTGGTTAGCCTTTGCATGGGCTTGTATGACGGTTTTAGCAGCCATCAGGTTGTTGATCTGTTGGGTAATCTCAGCCATGTTCTTTACTAGCTACTCCAAGCACGCGAGGGTTGGGTTCACCAACGCAACCTCAGAAGAGTTGCCCAATTGGCGCCTCTGATTCTAATAGTACATGGGAGGTTGCTGCTAGTAACCCTGGGAAAAATTTTGAGGAGAAGGGAGAGAAGAGTACTGTGAGTACTTTTGAGAGGGATAAAAAAATTGATATGGTGCAGCCGGCTATTGTAGAGGAAAGCCCTGATGACAGTAGTCAGATTGCTGCTGTTGATAACCTTGCCTCCAGGTGTTTCCATATGGCAAAGGCTGCTGGTTCTGGGGTGGGTAGGGATGGAAATTCCTCTCTCCCTGCTGCTGTTGGTGGTCTAGTCGGTTCGCTGAGTTCTGACCTTGAGAGTGTCCCTGCAGACAGGTCAGCTGCTGTTCATGCTCCCACATACCATTTATCTCTTGAATTTGCAGTGTAGGTGGAGGAAACTGTTCCAGGTAGGCTGGCAAAATCTCAGGTTGATAAACAACCATCTGGCTCTAGGACTGCGATAGCTGCTCCGGGACCTGCACGTAGTATACGTGCTGGATGAGTTTGGGCTATGTGAGACTAGGCTGCGGAGGACGTATTGGTGCTGACTCCTACTCAACAGGGGTCTCAGAAGTGGCAGACATAAAGTTGCAAGCATTGGCATTCAATGGTCGAACGAGCTGCTCCAGTTGCTGGGAAATCATATTGAGCTTTTCCAAACCCTGTGTTCTCTTCTCAATAACAGGAAGTTTCTCAAGATCTTACAACCTTATCTCGATGATGTCTACCTTAGACAAGTGCCTCCCAATGATGATGTGGTTGGAACTCTCATCCTTGTCTTCGACATGAGTATCCATGTTCACGGGCTAGTGATTTGTGTCGAGAATTTTCATATATGCACGCGACGAGGATTGAGTGTTTCTCCTTCGACCATCTCCTCAAAAGGTTTTCAAATGACATTCTCGTCCTTGTTAAAATGCGAGCCACCACGAGCAGCATTGACGAGCCTATGGCTTTCTAGAGTCAACCTACCAAAGAAATGCTAAATTGGACTATGCTTTTGGATCTTGTGGTGGGGGCACTTTTCCTGTAATTCTTTGAATCTCTCTCACGCTTAATATATCGTCTTTCATGGGGCTGCTGACACAAACTAGATATGCGAGCGCACATCAGGTTCAGGCAAACAAGAGGGTAGAATTTATGGAGAAATAATAATTTCAACTCCTCCCAGGTCGTCACTACTTTCCTAGATGATCGACCCAATACATGGTCTTGTCTTGGAGGTTGAAATGAAAGGTAGCCATCTTGATTACCCCCAGAGGAATGTTGGGGTAAGCGGTGATGCAGATGCAACTGAATTTTGCATGTGGATGTATGGTTCCTCTGTAGTATTCCCATGGAAAGTAGGGAGTAGAGAGAGAAACTGCGGCTTTAGCTCGAAGTGGGCATGAATTTGTGGAATTTGGATCCACTCTGTAATACGACCCGCTCCAGGATTATTTATCTGCTTTAGCATAGGCTTCGGCTGTGGTAGCCTCCCCTCCTATTCATCTCATCCTCTCTTCTTCCCACTCTCTTGTAGGTCCTCCTCCTCAAGTCATTCAGCATATCTTAGAAGGTAGTATGGGCTAGAGCCTGATTGGTCAACTGCTGTTTAATGGCATGTATTGAAGCAAGCAGTTGACTATTGACTTCATTTTGTGTTGTGTACTGCACTTCCCTTTGATCTGCCTGCTCAGCTAGCTGGGGTTGAGGTCCCTTCCCTCTTTCTGTAGGAGACATCTCTAAATCGGCTTGAGCTTCTAGCTCATGAACGGGTTGATGATATGTATGACGGAGTAAACCCTGATCAGTCTCTATCTGAACACCAGCTGCTGAGATATATCTAAAATTAAGGTCAATCCCAGATTGTTGTGATTAGAGCATAGGATATTTACTGAAATCGATCTCCATCCACAAGGGGTTGATTTTCGGACAAGAGTAATCGCGATTTATTTGGGTAGGAAGAGCTAGCTCGAGCTACGAGTCCATCCTGAACAGTAGATTTATTGGAGAAAGGTAAGTATTGAAAGAAGAGAGAATTGGGGATTCCAAGGAGAAATTCGCAAGATTCAAACTGACTTCATGGAGATCACGCCGTATTATTGGAGATGTTGGCGACACGGAATTGATGTGGGCGTCGGCGGAGTCCCGACTAAACCATCCATGCAACGACATCCTGAGATGATCAAAAGAGAAGGATGATGGATGAAGAGCACAGAGACAAACCAGAAGTAAAAGGAGTGTAAAACAATAGAAGGCTTACAATGAGCAAGGGTCAAAGAGAAGGAGAGCAAAATTGTGCGATTACAGGATGTTTTTGATCTTGACCTTAATAAGACTAATCAATCAAACCTCAAAACAATGGATTCACCAACTTGACTCGTGAAGCTATGAAAGTTCATCGATTATCTTTGTAAGTTTTAGATTTGACTTTCAGGCAATGTATCTTTGAACAAGTCCTTTAAGCACTATGCCTGTAGGAGCGAGAGTACTATCAAAAAAGTATCTTGTACTTGTCCTCCTCCTTTGTAACATGTAGTCTGTAATTTTAAGATCTTTGTATCCCTTCCTGGATCCCTACTTAGCCAAATAAATAGAGGGAGGAAGCCTATAGGCGAAACCACTACTTCGGACCTCGCTCGTAAAGGAATCACCCGTGAGTGTGCAAGGACTTGCTTGGACACAAAATGATGAGACAGACACCCCCATAAAGGCATGGGATAAGCTCAATACTTTGGACAAGGCCGATGCTCTACACAACAGAGAACATCATCACTGACTAAGCCCTACTCGTCTATGTATGATAGAAGCGCCAATACTTCGGAAATCCAGACTATACACAAGGTAGCCATAGATTGGGTTTTGGGCTCTATTTCTTACGATAAAGCTCTCTCACTGGGAAGGAGACCTTCCAATGCTACCTGAAAACAAATGAGGGCTTTTCTCCCTCAAGGCAATGAGTCCAATTAATCAATTTTATTTAGGTCAACTATTTTTAGCAGTCCTTTTTTTTAATTTTTTATGTTATCACTTGCTTTGAGTAGATTCAATACAAGCACCTAATATTTTTATATTTTCTTTTAAATTCCTAGGTGATCCAAAATCATAGGGAGATAGTGGAAAAGGAATGCAAGGCGACACTAAGTTGGAAATCTCACCTTAGTGCCGAAATGATGAATGCTTAGTTAGAAGACTTACAGTGCTTCCCGGCTCTCTCCATGTAGGATGCAAAATAAGATTTTTTAAACCTATACTATATGCCGATATGCACACGGAAATCATCCTAAGGAGGAAATTGCTACACATAAAGAACCAAATGCTAAATACTCAGAATGAAACCCAAGTCCGATCTTTGATACCGATCGGTGCCTGCTACAACGGGTCCTCCAAGAGCTATGTACGACCTCTCTCAGCGTACGGTTTCAAAACTGAGTATTCAACAATTAATTATTCTAAGTCCAAATGTGAAAACTATAGATGCATGCAAATTAGTTAGGTATTTGACCTTAGATCACATGATCAAGCAAGCCTAATGACTAAGGGCTCATTCCACAAATAAATAAAAATAAGGCGGAAAACACAAATCACGAGAATCTTATAAAATAAAATGACGGAAAACATAGAAAACGCGGTGAGCCACCAAGTAAACAAACTCTTGGAAATTTGGCCCGATTGTCCAAGTCCAATGTACTTGTATTATTACAAATTAATAATTCAAAAACAAGAGTCTCTCTCTCACAAGAATAAAGTGCCTAAGATACTGTCATATCTCTCTCTCTCTCTCTTTCGCTCCCTCTCTCTCACTCTCGCCTTCTACTCTCTCTTGTTGTCTAGGTCAGAATAGCCGGCTTCTCGTCCCTAAGGCTACGTAGGATCACCTAGGCGATCCTCCTCGGTCCGTTGTCCCTCACATGAAGATAAAAGAAGAGATGTCAAACAAATAAAAAATGGGTAACCAAATAAAGGGAAATAATTTCAAAAATGGCTAGGTAAATAAAGAGATAAAACACTCTATAAGAATATGCTTCCCGATAACGACACATATGATGGATACGAAAATCGAGGTGTCTAAAATAAGCCTCACAAGCCGAGGACTCAGTCACTGTGATCACGCCTCAACAATTGCGTCCAATCAATAATTAACCCACACAATAAATAAATCAAGCAAAATACTGTGAATCAAATATTATTATACCCTACTAAATATTCATAGTGATAAGCAAGTAGGGGTCAAACACATGAAGCAATGGTGAAAAGCAATGAGATGAAGAAAATCAAGCACAAGCCGTCTCTCAAATACTTTGCCAAAATATGGATTTGTGGGTTTTTAATTAATTTTTTAATAATTTTTTAATAATTTTTTATTTTTTTATATTTTGGTTTTATATTTTTCAATTTTCTTTTTCTTTTAATTATCTAATATAAGATTATATAATATTATATATACAATGAAAGATAGTAGGGATATAAATATAAATAAAAATTACTAAAAATTACAAAATTTAGTATTTTTGGATTTTAAATAGTTTTCTACTATTTGTTTACTTTTTAAGGAATTTTCTAATTTGTCTATAATTTTTTAAAGTTAAAAATACCCCAAAACAGGAATTTGATAACTACTCGAAATTGAAATGAAGATTAAAAAGGAGAAAAATAGGTCCAAAATTCTTCAAATCAATTTATATATAGATTATAATATAGAGAAAAAAATATAAAATAGAAAACAATATTTTTGGAATTTTTAGTAATTTTATAGATTTTTATAAAGGACTTTGGGGTTTTTCAATTATTAAGAGTTTTCCTGTTATATTTTCTGGATTTTTGTCTGAAGGTTAAAATATTAAAAAAATAAAATTTTTTGGGGAATTTTTCAAAATGATTTTATTTTTTTTGTAATTTTCTAAGTCAAACAGTGGCTTTTTGTGCTCTTTTTGATTTTTAATAATTATTAAAAGGTCCTAAATTGCAAAATAAAATATAATGTGTAATTTAAAGTAATCAGGAACCTACACATATTTTTTGGTGATTTTTGGAGCAAAAGAGCTATATTTAATAAATGGACGAAATGCACAAAAATTACTAAACTAGTAGGGGCATATATGGAAATAGAATAAAGTACAAGGGCTAGACTGCAAATTTCACAAAATATATAACATGAATTTAAAATTAATTGAATAAAACAAAATATGAATACCTATGAGGGTATGCCTGCAAAAAGCCCACCTTACGTGGGACGATACATGATGTGAGCTGGCACGTACTCGAATGCAAATAAAAATAGTTCAAGGGCTATTATGTAATTTTTACCATAAAACTATATAATGGTAGAGGAAAGTTTATGAACTAATAAATAAATTACAAAAAATAGCTAGATTGAAGGTGCAAAATACCCAAAGCTAGGAGGGAGCGAACGATGATGATCTTTTCACTAATCCACATGGCAGCTCCTACTGTGGAGATGACCCTTCAACACAACTGGTCAGGATTAGACCCTGATCAAGGATCTGATGGAGTGGCGCATCGTCATACGACGGTTCCCGCTACCCTAGGCGTAGATGTCTGATCGAACGACAGAGAGGTTCGATGGAAGAATAGGCCATGGACATTCCTTGCTCGAGCTTCGATCGACCTCTTCTCCTTAGTCCAGCCTCCTGGGATGCTCTAATCTAGTGCAAAATGGGTCTTGGGCTCCTCCGTGATGGGAGATGTTCCCTGATGAGCACTTGCGGATCTAAGTAGATCTGATGGAATTAAGGAAGAACGAAGGCTCCAGGTGCTTCAACCTTCTGCAAAATCGACCCCAAGCAGGTCTTTTGGCCCTCCAACACCTACAGGAAAAATGGGCGCATGAAAACGGTAGGGAAGGAGGCTTTGATTGGGGGAGATGGAGCATAAGTGGGTCAGACGGAGGTCTCAGACGGTACGGCGAAGGAGACACAATCTCCAGATCCGCCATGGATCTGGGTGAATGAAAGGTGGCCCGATGAGGATCGGGTGATGGGAAATGAGATGGCACGGATAGGGGAGGCGAAGAGAGACGTGGATGTGCGGAATAAGGTGGTAGAGTTGAAGCTCCGCTGGGCGTAGATCTTGAAAAATATGCACGGATACACGAAATTCTATGAGACTCGACTCGACACTTTGCTATTGCTAACCTAAGGATTACGAGGAGCGAAAGAAATAGGAACTTACCGGTGCGGAGCACCCGACACAGAGCTACGACGGAGCACGACGAGGAGCATTAGATCATGCCTCAATTTTATGTCGATCTTCACGCCCAAGACCTGGACTGACCCCTGTTGTAACCAGGAACTTGGTTCAAAACTTGGATATAGGTTAGGCGGTGGAGGAGGGATCAAATTCAAAAGTTGGACAGAGGTGGAATTATATACAAAGTGGTGACAGGGGTCGAGGAATAAAGGAAGAACATGAGCTGCAGCGATCCTAAGATCGAGGGTACAAGAAGGCGTGAAAATACAATGATCGAGGCACAAAAGTCCAAAAGAGATCTACCCCATTTGATGCTTGTATCGACTTGGAAAGAGGGAGAACGAAGGTCAAAATGCAGGTCTGACTGCCTTAGGACATCGGATAAAAAAATGTTTGTTATTTTCTATAGTATTTTATTATGATTTTTATTTTTTTTGAACTTTTTATTTACAAGTTACTTTTTAGGGTTTCCTTTATAAGTATATTTACCTATGTTTTAAGTATTTTATTTTTATTTTGGATTTTGGATTTCATTATTTTATTTTCTTATTTTATATAATTGTAACATATTTTAATATACTTAAATATATTTTAATTGTATTTTTCTTTTGTAATATATACACTTAGATAAATAGGTATATTAAATATATAGGTATATGTATTTCATCTATGTATTATATACATATTTTATTTTAAATGTTTTATTTATGGTTTTGTTCTAGTTTTAATACATACATATATTATAAATAATATTTACAAAATTATAAAATATAAAATGATAAAAATAATAAAGAATAAATAGAATGATTATTTTATTCAGGTATATTATACAATAGGGGACCAAAACCTAGCTTTCACTCCTTAACTCCAAAAAAATGAAACCACTTTCATTAAATAACTTATTAGAAGTTATATATAATTAAAGTTATTTTAATACATTTTGAATTTTTATTTGAGAGATATTGGTTTGGGAATTTGGGAATTTGGCATCTTATCTAAAGTATAACTTGTACATTGTATATTATTTTTGCATGAAATCAATTTTGTATTTTTTATATATATTATCTACAACTTTAATGTATAAAGTTTCTTTATTTATGGTATAAAAAGTGGAAAATAAAATAGGTCCAAAAATGAATTAAAGATGAATAAATAAATGGGGTTTTATGGTATTATTGGCCCTTATCTCTTCCTACTTTATTCCTTATCAACCTAGTCATCAATATGTCTAGGTCTCAGGTTTTAGGGTCATAAAATGCCTTTGTTATTTTATTTTATTCCTTTATTTTCTTTATTCTAAAATTTCGACATAAAAAATAGGGATTTTTGCCCGGCAGACCCTATAAACTTTGCCAATTGCCTCCACGACCTTTGAAACAACATAATTCTCTCCTCGACCCCGTAAACTTGCCAACTCTTACCCTATGAACCTTGTGGTTACTCTGTTTGAAGCTCGCGAGGGTTCTTGGGGTAATTTATAGGGTTTATAGGATAATTACATTATGCAAAAGGTCGTGGAGGTGATTGGCAAAGTTTATAAGGTCTGTTGGGTAAAAATCCCAAAAAACTAATATTTTATACAGTATTTATACAACAAAGAATGAATGTTAATTTGTACAAATTAGAGGTACTTACAAGCATTTGCTAGGGTTTTTAAGGCCAAAATGATAGAATAAAGGTGATGAAATAGAGATTCATCAATAGTGTATGATATGTTACAAATTAATATGCAAACAATAATGTACAAATATACCTAAAATTGTCCAATCATTGAGCAACAAATTAAGGGTTGATTTCAGTGTCACGTTGAGCAACAAGGACAAATAATGGCACTATATTAAAGGGAAGGAGACACTATAGAACATCAAAAAATTAGCACATATAAATTAATGGCAAATCAAGAAATAAAATATGTATTAGATAGAGAATCAAACGAGCTTCAAAATGAAACTGAAATCGTTCGATTTGGAGTTAAAATGCTCAAGATATGATCAAAGCAGTACACGATCATAATTGTAATATAATACATAAAAAGTAAAGGATAAATAATTACAAATAGGTCCATGGAGGGACCTATTTGCAATTAGCAAAATTCACAAGACCCCATGTAAATTTCTCTTATGCATGGGGGCCTTTTTGTAATTTTATAAAGTCAACGGGGCCTTTGTATAAAATACACCAGATGCACATGAGGCATGAGCCTGGGGACCTCTATGCAATTATAAAGAAGATCAGGGTATATCTGCAAATAGCCCCCCCCCCCCACACACACACATGGCATGCACGCAGGCAAGGTTCAGAGGCGGGCTGAGGCTTGGGCCATATGGCGCTTCGTGCAAGGCCCGATGGTCCGAGCCTGGAGGTTCGTGTGGGTGATGTGGCTCCTCTTGGGCCGTATGATCCAGACGATCGGACGACAACTATCTTCATGCTCTACCTCTCCCGTCAAAGATGGTTGTGCTCCATCGATGTCGTACACCCTCCATCATCATCCTCTGAGCTTGCTGAAAGATGATGAAGCTTCGTAGACCCCTGGCAAAGGTCAGGCCGGTTCCAGGAAGCTCTAGAGAGGTCTGAAGCGTCTAATCAATGTGTGCTCATTGGAGCTATTTCTTGAGATCAGATATGAGGATCGAACTCCAACATTGAAGGAACCTATAGGGGTTAGATGCCTAGTCGAAGTGTGCAAGAAGTGCAAGTGAGTGAGGTGAGTGAGATGGGGGACCAAGGCGCGGAGAAGGTGGAAGTCCCAGGTGGGTTCCTCTGCCGATAGGGTGGAGGAAATGAGTGAGATGTTGGAGGTCATGGTGGAAGGAGAAGTTGATTAGGGGGTGCAGCGTGGATGGAGAGATGTGGCAGAGCTAATCAGGTGGTCAGTGCTTGGTGAGGGTGAGTGTGAGCATCAAAATAATTGAGAGAAAAACGAGTGGAAGACGGTTACCTGATTGACATCGGAGATTGGCGGAGGGGAGTAGCTTGGGATAAGGTTCGAATAAACCTCTGGTCGTTGCACAACTCACTCAGCCACGAAAGGGTGCTTAGTAGACACTGGAGGCGTTACGACACGGTAGAGTCACCATGAGTTGACACCGGAGCAGAGTCATCATCGCCTCACCGAATTCACCCCTCCGATGTCACCAGAGGGGTGAAGGAAGCTGGGCTTCAGCTCATTGTTTGGTGGACGAAAGTAGAGGGTACCTGATGAGACATAACTTGAGAAGAAGAATGTGGTACGACATAGAGATGAAGTTGTAGGATGATCGTTGATGGGAGGAGGGTTTGAAACCTCTCTTATCTTGACCTTAAGCTACCAGCGAGCAACGATACTGAGTAGACCTCGGATACCCGACGTTACTACAAGAAGCTTCGCTTCTTGGATCTCATCGTGGAGATGGAGTGGTGCTAATGTCATTGCCTCGACAGGACTTCCCAGAAGCTGTCATTGACGAGAACGTAGAAGCTGCTATCTACTTCCCTCCCTTAAATGGTGGATAATCTGTGATCGATGGTGGCAGTGCTCCTTTAAGGGCGGTTAGGTTTGAGTGGCGCAAGACGTAGGGATCGTGCATGATGAGAAGAGAGGTGGCGAACATGAGAGAGGGCGCAGATAGTTGTACATGTGGTTGGCGGAAAGGGGGGGGTGCGGTTGCAGCGCGACCGCATGAGGTGGGGTGACAGTTGCAACTGCATCAGGAGGTGGAAGGACTGGGTCGGGCATGGACGACATGGGTGAGAGGAGACGTAGGGGTGCCATGTGGCACGCCCACAGGCTACCACATGGCGAGAAAAATAATAATTTAAAATTAAATAAAATTAAAGAAATAATAGTAATGAAATAAACTAACAATATAAGAAATTAATAAAAATATAATAGTAATAAATAGGTAAATGATAAAATAAATAATAAAAAGAAAATAAATAAATAAATAAAACAGTAATGAGAAAAAAAATAATAAGATAAATAAAAATAAAAAAATAAAGATAATCAAATAAATTAAATAATGAAAATAAATAAAAATAAAAAAATAAATAAAATAAAACAAAAAAATTTAAAATAAAAATGGAGGTGACACATGGAGACTCCAGGAGTTGCCATGTGTCTCTCCCAGAAAATTCAAAAATTAAATATAAAGAAAAAAGAAATAACAAAAGAGGTAAAATTAAGAGGTGGTCAACGCAAAAGTTGCTCATCTCAACAAGATCTACAACTTTTGTAAAGGATCGAAAACCAAAAGAACAAATCATCTATACAAAAAATATTTTTGATGGTATCTTATAGATATAAAATACCACAATTTTCTCTTTTGCATTTTTTTATCATTATGAAATAAGATAAAAACCAAAACAAACTTAAAAAAATATGAAACAAATATTTACAACTTAATCTATTTTTTGGATTTTTAATAATCAATAAAAGATAAATAAATAAAGGGGACATATGTACAATGTACAATGAGGGACCTAAAACCTTTCACATACGAACTACGGTTCCTCTGAATATGATCTTGTGTTGAAGGTAATCGAGTGTACATTAATTCAAAAGTGAGTAGGGGTCTATAGGAGACTGTATGATAGAGATATTCTTGATTTAATGTTCTTAGTCTCAAACTAGGGTTTGGATTTTATTGGTTAATTTTACAAGTTAGTCTTTTTTTTTGATATTTTTTCTTTATTAATGTTAGCAATATATACACCATAGAGTTAATTTTATTCAATTCCAAGTTAGAAAAAATAGATAAAGATAGAAGAAAAGATGGTATAATTGAAAAACACGTCACCTGATCACTTCTTTATTCTCGCAAAAGAGATAGAAAATGTATCGCGGTCTTTGTATTGACCGGGTGAGTTTTTGCAGAAAGATTAATTTTGAATTAATCTTCTTTTATTTTATTTATACTCCTAAACTTAAGTGTATAACGGTTAAGCACGAGAGTGTCGAACTCAGGGAGGCAAACTATTAAACTAGGGTTAAACTATAGGCAAACTAAGGTAAAAAGGGTTTCCTAATTTTTATTTTCTTTTTAAGGATTTTTCTGGATTTTTATTTGAATTTTATATTGTTTTGTGATTTAAAGTAATTTCGTGATTTTTTTTATTATTTTAGAGAATGTTTTGTAATTCTAATTTAATTTTAATTTTGTTATTTTTATGTTTTTTAATTTGTTTTTTCTTTTTCTAAGGATTTTAAAGGGGTTTTAAGATTTTTTATGGATTTTGTATTTTTAGTTTGAGAAATGTATTTTTTTATTAAAAAACTTTGAGGAATTTTTAATTTTTAGGGTTGAAAATAGAAAAAATCTTTTTATTTTATTTTTGTAGAAAGTAAGTGCATTATTTTCAAAATGATATATGTGCATTTTAAGGTGATTTTTCTTTATTTAGTTATGAATTTTTGAAGTTTTATGTATTGTGTATTTTTTATTGATTTTAATAATTGATTTTTATTTTATTTTTGGGTTAAAATATGGTAAAATATAGTAAAAGTAATTTTTATTAGATTTTTAAAGGGTTTTTATATTTTTTATATTTTTTAGTTTGTTATAATTTTTTTATATTTTAGTGATTCATTTAATGAGAAAAAGTACTTGTTTCTATTTTTTCAAAATTTATTTAATAATGTTTATAGTGTGAAATACGACATTTTATATGTATTTTATTATATTTTTGTATTTTGGTATTTTACTTATGAGTTATATAGTAATTGTATAGGTGTTGTATAATGTAGGGGTATGGATGTAATAATGAAGAAAATCTGCATGCACGTGTAGTATCTCAGAAGTTAGGGGGCCTTTGCGCAAATCATATGAAGGATCACGTGCAGATAACGTGATAACCACTAGGGAGGAACCTTTACGCAATTACAACGAGTTTGGGGGCTGATGTGCAAAAAGCCTAGAAATCACGTGCTCTTCTTGTGATGACTCTACCAATCGGACCTGCATGTAAATAGGAATAGTCCCAAGGGCTTTCCTGCAATTAGTCCAAAAATATCCCGCCTCACGTACTGCGTACGTGAGGATGTTAGTCGGTGGAACGATGGCTATTTTAAAGCTTATGCATGGGTGGCTTTGGTGTGACTCGGATCTGCTAAGTTAATCCAATGGATCTCATGTAATATGGAACCTTTCTGATGCCGACGGGTGGCAGGCGGGCATCTGTTAGATATGCAGATGATCAAGTGGCTGTAGTTGGATCCCTTTACCTCCCCGAATCGCTACGATTGAAGGTGATTTGCAAAGCGCAACGGTAAGTTCTGAGGAAGAGCTGATCAAATCCTTAGTCCGATCTTCGTAACCGGCTAGGTGGTTCTCTGCTGGATTTGTATCCAGATGGCGGTTGATGACGATGAGCGAGTTCAGATATGTGGAAAGTTGTGCTGCGCAAGTCTGCAGATATAGATCTCCAAGCATGGTGTGTGATATTCGCACAGATCTGCAAAATTAGATGATATTCCCAATCTGGAATAGCGTGGGCGGTAGTTTTCATGGCGGAGGGGGTAGATATGGACAGTAGATTGGAAATGTGAGGATATTGGGAATGTGAAGATGATAATCGGGCATTGATTCATGAGATTGGATTAGGATAAAATAAAAAATGAAGGAAATCGGAGAGATTGAGAGAAGGAATAGGAGAGAAATGAGAGAAGACTCGGATGGGAGAAGAAAACGGGGAAGGAAGAAGAAAAGATAGGGAGCCAACTTGGGACAAGTACGAAGGATGAAGGACATGCCTGGGAGCGAGGAACTTAGAAGAGTTCCTCAGAGGAAGGCCTCGACGCGGCGGCGGTAATCGCGGAGGCTTCGCGCAGCAGCAGGGTGCGACGGAGTAGCACCTCGGCGGCGGTGTTCTCACCGCACACCCCTCCGATCTTGCTCGACGGAAGAAGACGAGACACTGTCACTCCTCGGAGCTCACCCAATTGGAAATGGTGTGAATGACAGATTCTCGGACTCAATGGAGGTGTGGCACTATTTATAGAGGAGGAAAGAGTCTGGTTACAACCGTGGTGACGGGAACAGAGGAAGTTGGGACAGTTGGAGGCCGGCGGCGATGGAGAAGGAAAAGGGAACGGGGAAGAAGAAGATGTGTGGGGAAGAAAGTAGAAAGAGTAAAGATAGAGAGAGAAAAAGAAGAGGAGAAGAGAAAAGAAAAAAAATAAAATTTAAATATAAATAAATAATATTTATATTAATTTCATAATTAATTAAATAAATAATAATTAAATATGATCAATAAATTATAAGTAATAAATTATGTAATTAAGTATTAAATAAATAAATAAATATATAATTTAGTAATGACTTAAATTAATAATTAATAAATAAAAAAATTAAATAAATAATTTAAATAAATAAATAAAGTATTAATATATTGAATAATAATAGAAGTTACGGTTTATTGTATAATATACTAATACAGATCCGAAAACCGTGTTTTTAGCATTAACTCCGATTTTAGCGAACTAGTGTCATTTTGTAGATAATTGCAAAATATAATTTTTGGAACTGAGTTTGCTCAATTCAGAGTTCATACACCCGAGTTATGAGGTCCGGAAAAAGTAGCGGCTTCGAGGCTTCATGTTTTATTGGTATTTTCATTTATTAATATTTATATTTGTATATACATTTTTCGATCATTTTTGGAAAATGATTAAAGTGAATTGGGTTTATGGTTATTTAACTAAAATCCCAGGAAGTTTCTATCTATAGTACATATAGACAATGGGTCTCAAATGCCAAAACTCACCGGTTTTATCCGAATATTTTTCTGATATTTTTAATAAATATTATTACGTACAAAACGGATTTTAAAAGTGAGTTTGGTTCGTTTGGAGCTTTCTATAAATAGTTATGAACCTTGGAAGTCGACTTTTACTGCCTTTTCGGTTCCATGCGATTAATTATTTTTTGGGATTTTATCAGTTATGCCCCTCTTAGATATTCCAATATTAGTTATGTCCCTATCTTTTTGGTAATATCAGTTGTGCCCCTGACTTTTTGTCGTTCTATCACTTGTACCCCTCGAGTTAGTTTCTGTCCATCCCAAACGCAAATGGACGTTAACTTTAGGGACACATCGGAAATTAAATGAAAACAAATGAATTGAAAAGTCCACGCACCGTTCATCTTTCTCCTCCCCCCTCCTCTTTATCTTCCTCATCCCCCTGCCCCGGCCTCCTCCCCCCACCCCTGCGCCCCCAGGCCACGCGCCCCCGTAACACCACACCTCCCCCTTCCCCCGCAGACCCGCCTCGGCGCCTCCACGGCCCCCCTGGCCCCTGCCTCCACCCCCACCCTGCGCCCCCAGGCTCGCGCCTCTGCAACCCCGTGCCTCCCCCTTCCCCCGCCGACCTGCCCCGGTGCCTCCACGCCCCCATGGCCCCTACCTCCTCCACCCCTGCCTCCCCCCTTGCGCCCCCAGGCCCCACGCCCCTGCAACCCCACGCCTCCCCCTTCCCCCACCGACCCGCCCAGATGCCTCCATGTCCCCCTGGCCCCTGCCTCCTCCGCCCCTACCTCCTCCCCCCTCCCATGTGCCCCTAGGCCCTACGCCCCCGCAACCCCGTGCCTCCCCCTTCCCCCGTCGACCCGCCCCCTATCACCCCTGCCGACTCGCCCCCTGTCTCCCTCGTTGACCCTCCCCCTGCCCTGTGCCTCGCCCTACCCCCGCTGCCCTCGCCCCCTCCACCTCCCCCTGCCTTGCACCCCTAGGTCGCCCATGCCCTGCCTTCCCCCGCACCCTCTAGCCTCACCGCCCCCGCACCACAAGGTCACCACCTAGCTCGCCGCCCACGCGCCCCCAGGTCACCCTCTAGGGCTTTCAATATTTATTAAGTTGGGATAAATTTTAGACTAATTGATTCTTGAAAATTCACCAAACAATTCAATAAAATTCACCGTTTGATCCGTAATGAGTGATATATCCATAAAAATGCAAAAATTTTAAAGATTTGATGGATGCATGAAGGTGTAACTAAGAGAGAGAAATTATGAGGAGAAAGGAAGAAGAACACATGGACGAGGAAGAAGATGAAGAAGAAGTCTGGACATATATGCCCCTCTTAACTGCACCTTGGTTTGAGAAAACCATGGTTAAGTCAACTCATTGACGATTAAACTAAAGGAGGGGCACAACTGATAGAACGGCAAGAAGCTGGGGGCACAACTGATATTCCCAAAAAGATAGTGGTATAACTAATATTGGAATATCTCGGTGGGGCACAACTGATAAAAACCCTTATTTTTTCATCGAAATATTTTTCTGATATTTTAATCAAATACTATATATTTTTGCGAACAACTTTCAAAAAAGAAGTGTTTTGATTTGGAGTTGTCTGAATGATAAATAAAATAGGTGAAGTATTTATAATGTAAAAAATGGGTAAATTATATTTTTGGACTTTGTTTTCATGATATTTTTATGATCCTTATCTCCTCCTACTTATTTCTTTTGTCAACCAAGTCAATATTGATCTGGTCTCGAGGTTAGGATCAGTTTGTATATTACATACATCCTTCTTTTCTTTTTATTTTTATTTTTCTCTTTATTCTTTTATTTTGGATGTGAAATAAATGTTAATTATATAATATTAATAATTGTGGTTAGAGTGATAATTAGTTGGAATTAGTGGATATTTACATTTATATTACCAAGGATTTTAGCCAAAATGAAATAATAAAGGCGATGAATCACGGATTCATCATTCCCCTATACTTTAACTTTGCTAGTCCCTTAGCTAACACTTATTCTATAAATAAGTGCAAGCAAAAAGAAAAAGAATAAGGAAAATAAAAGAACTTAGAACACGATTGTTTCTTTAAACCAAATTTCACTTCACCCAAAATCTGGAGCTTGAATTCAGACCTTTGGATTATTAGTGTGTCGGGACTCTATTAGAATTAGGATTTAAGCCTCGGCATCCCTCAAGTTCCATAAATCCTTATCCAGATCTACCTTAACAGCCAACTCAAATCCACCTATTGATCACGCAAACTTTTCAGCTTTGAAAGCAATTTGTACTGTGTGTGAAAGGTTTTAGGTCTTCCCGCTCTAGAGAAGAGAAGAAACCACCCATCCAGTTATACACTCCCATTGGGACCTTGTCCAACAACTCAGTCCTCGAGGAGGGAGGTATTTCCTTCTGAGATCGGGTCGTGCTGTGTCCACAATCGAGTATATAAAGAAGATAGAAGAATTGAGAAAAGAACTGGAGTGTGATCGGTGTAATGACATCTCCTGTGAAGCCTAGCCAGTTTAGCCAAGTCTCCACGAAGACATGTTGGCTTTTCTTGAAGCTCGGATCATTGTGGTCATTTTTGGAATTTGGTGTATTCGTCTTCCTTTTGGTAGAGATAATTGTTGCACTGCATAGGTCTAGGTCTGTTGTTCCCCAACGGATATAGAATTTTTTCATTCCGTCCATTTTTTGGGGTCTTGGAAAATATTTTCCAGCAGATCCTTCGCTCATCTAAAGCTTTATTTTAACCCCAATCTCTCCCATCTTTAGACATCATTACCGCCAGACAAGGATGAAAACACACCACAAAAATGGATTACCCTTCGCAGCCCCATGTAAATCGAGCTAAGTGTAGAGTGCATGAGCTCAAAATTGATTCAAATGGAGAAGAGTTCAACGGATGACACCAGGTATCCTACTTAGGCACTTTCAAGTTGAATTCCGAACATGGTCTCATGGAACCCAAAGAATTAAGTCTAAAGACTTAAGAGTCTCAAATCCAGTTCCTAATAGAGTCCCTTTAGAATTAAATGGATTAAGGCCTAAACCAAGCTCCATCTCTCGGACTTAGTTTCATTCAGTTCAAGAACCAGACTTGTTCTGAAAAATGCTAATGAATGCAACAATTTTTTTATGAGGTAAATTTTCGGATTAAATGTTTTTAAGTGATTTTTAAATATTTTTGCAAATTTTTATTGAATTTTAAAAACTTTTCAATTTTTAAAGGTCTTTTTGAAAGAGTTAGTGAATTAATTAAATTTACACAAAATTTACACGAATTTTTGTATGTTTTATAAAGGATTTTATACAACTTTTATACAAGATTTTACGGCTTTTATACAAGATTTTACAAGGATTTTATTTTTTCAAAAGTTTAAGGATTTTATCCAAGAATTTTACAACATTTTTTATATATAAATTTTAAAGCCATTTTTATAAGATATATTTACGGTTTTCTTGCGACTTTTGAAAACCCAAAATATACACCCATACTTTTAGAGAACCATATTATTAAAAATACAATAAAGTACGAGTTATAGCTTCTAAAGTATATATAGCATATATATACGACACCCCCTATACTTAGCATGAACTATGTCCTCATAGTAACCAAAGAAGCAATAAAGGAAGACATAACTAAGAATAAGTATAGATCGGTGAAAAGAATCCTATACTACAATGACTCAAAGAATAACGGATAAAAAAATAAAAGTTGGTCATCTCCTCTATACTTAGGATCAAGTGGTCCAAACAATAGCAGACTCAAAACCGAAGATGATCTAGGTCAAGAGAACGTACACACTCAACGGCTCGGCTTGTCCCCCATATACTTAGGGTAAAATATCCCTAAGTATAGAGACAAAAATCAAAAGGTGAGGGACAAGCGAGGGAGCAGATCATACACAAATAAACAATGATAAAAAGATAAAATGAGCGAGATCACCCCCCTAGATTTTGGGTAAAGCACACCCTAAGTATAATCAACAACAAGGGTAATCGAATAGAATGACGTGAGCAACAACGATGTCTACACCCCCTATACTTAGGATAAACCACATCCTAAGTATAGCAAAATTCTAGATGAACCTAAGGGTGTAAGACAAACGGAATGAAACGAATAAAATTGAAAAAAAATATAAGAGATCATTGCAAATCAGGTACGAGATGCATAGTGTAAGAATGAAGATATCATCTCATACAAAATGTATTGGGACAACCTCAACGGCCAGCGGTTCATGATCGAGAAAAGGTTTCAACCGTTGACCATTGACCCGAAAGGTGGAATCAGACGACAACTCAGATATATTGATGCTACCATTGTCGTACACCTTTCGCACAAGATAGGGGCATTTCTATTTGCTCTGGAGTTTCCCTGGAAACAATTTCAGTCTCGCATCGAATAGCCATACTTTCTGATTAGGCTCAAACTGCTTGTGGCTGATGTGGGAATCATGCCACTCTTTTATATGCTCTTTGTAGTGAAGGCTACTCGTGAAAGCTTCGTCACATCTCTTCCGAGGCTGCCAGTTAGGTCTGCCTTTCATCCCCCAAATCTTCCAAACCAAAGATCACTTCTTTCACTACCCACAAGGATTTGTGCTTTTTTTCCACAGGTAAGTGACATGGCTTGCCATAAACAAGTCGAAAGGGAGTTGTACCCAATGGAGTTTTGAAGGATGTTCTATAGGCACAAAGAATCGAGTCCAAAAGCTGCGACCAATCCTTTCGGTCTGGATGAACAACCTTCTGCAAGATCGTCTTGATCTCCCTATTCGAGACGTCGGCTAGACCATTCGTTTGAGGGTGATAAAGAGTAGCAACCCGACAGTCTATACCAAACTCATTAGCAAGTGCTCTTACCTTGTCTTTGATGAAGCGGCTACCCCGTCTGATATCAGAACACGAGGGACCCCGAACTGCGTAATGATATACTTTCTTTGGAACTTACAAACCGTGTTCGTATAAGCGGCTCGAGCAGGAATAGTCTCTACCCAATGACTCGCATAATCCATGGCTAAAAGGATATACTCGAACCCATGACTTTTAGGAAATGGGCCCATAAAGTCGATACCCCATGCATCAAATACTTCACAGAAGTGAATCGTTTGCATCGACATCATACCTCTATATCCACAAGTGCCCATTTTCTGGCATTCAGTACATTTCTTTACAAATGCATGAGCATCTGCAACGAGTGTAGGCCACCAAAGGTCGGATTGAAGCACCTTTTATGTTGTCCTCTTCCCTGAATGGTGTCCTCCAACTTCTAATCGATGACAATACAGGAGGACACTCTAATATTCCTCCTGAGGAATACACTGACGCCAGACGGAATCCGCACCTTCATGAGAAAGGACCAGATCCTCCCAATGGTAAGACTTGGCTTTCGTGAGGAAAGTCTTAAGCCTATGTCTGGACCAACCTTGTGAGACTTTCTTAGCAACAAGAAAGTTTATAATGTCAACATACCATATCAGTGAGGCGACAACAAGAATCGCCTCGTCGGGGAAGGTCTCGGTAATTAGTGTATCAAACTCACAGTCTCAGATGTTTCTAGTCGGGAGAGGTGATCCGCCACCACATTTATGACTTCAGGCTTATCCTTTATAACAATATCGAACTCTGGAGTAGATGGATCCATCTGGTCAGCCACGGCTTCGAATCCTTCTTGTCCATTAGATATCGGATGGCGGTATGATCAATGAAAATCGTGACTTTGGATCTTAAGATATGGGACCTGAATTGGTCTAAGGCAAATACTACAGCTAGCATTTGTTTCTCTGTAATCGTGTAATTCCGCTGCACGAAATCCAAAGTCTTGCTAGCGTAGTGTATGGCATATGGAAGGCCATCCCTCCTCTGTCCCAACACAGCCCCAATGGCAAAATCGGAGGCATCCGTCATGATCTCGAATGGAAGAGACCAATCGGGTGACTGAAAGACAGGAGCCTCTACAACCATGTTCTTGAGAGTATCGAACGCTGAAAGACACTTATCATCGACAATAAACTTGATGTCTTTTGAGAGAAGATCAGACAACGATCGTGCAATTTTGCTGAAGTCTCGTATGAAACGTCGGTAGAAATCGACATGCCCAAGGAAAGACCGTAGCTGTTTCAGATTGGATGGTGGATTGAGTTTCTTAATGATATCTACCTTGGTTGGGTCCACCTCCATGCCCTGGCTGGAGATGATGTGACCAAGGACCGTTCCCTGAGTCATCATAAAATGATTCTTCTCCCAAGAAAGCATGGGGTGAACCTCTATGCACCTCTAAAGCATGTCGTCTTGGCTAGAAAGGCAGGAGTCATAATCATCGCTGTAGACCAAGAAATCATCCATGAAGACCTCCAATATATCTCCCACCATGTTCGTAAAAATCGAAAGCATGCACCTTTGGAATGTAGCCGGAGCATTACACAATCCAAAGGGCATCTGTTTGAAAGCATACGTTCCGAACAGACAGGTGAATGTAGTCTTTTCTTGATCTTCTGGAGCAATGACCACTTGGTTATATCTCGAGTACCCATAAAGAAAACAATAATGGCTCTTCCTGGCTAACCGTTCGATGATTTGATCGATGAACGGTAGCAGAAAGTGATCCTTCTTGGTCTCCTGATTCAAATGTCTGTAGTCTACACAGACGCGCCAAGAAGTCAGTACTTAGGTAGCGATCTCCTCTCCGTCCTCATTCATCATTGTAGTGATACTCATCTTCTTGGGTACCACATGCAACGGACTAACCCATTTTGAGTCGGATATAGGATAGATAGAATCGGTGCTCCACCACTTGGATATTTCCTTCATAACCACCTCTCGAAGATTCGAGTTCAGCCTATGCTGAAACTCACGAGATGGCTTGGCGTCATCCTCGAGAAAGATGTGGTGGGAGCATGGAGCCAGACTAATTTCATGGAGATCTGCTACTGACCACCTAATCGCCTTGCGGTTCATTTCAAGAATCACCATCATACGGGATTCCTGATATTTTGTAAGATTGGAAGAGACGATGATCGAAAACATTTTGGATTCACCTGCAAGGAATTGATATTTCATGCTCTGAGGCAATGGTTTAAGCTCAGGGGGAGAATGAACATGTTTGGTTAGGGCCTGAGTATAGGCTGCTAGATTGATGTGCGTGAGCTCTACCTGCTCTGACTCAGAAAGATCTGGAGATTGCTGGACATTCTGATTTGGTTCGATCTCCAGGCTGGTTGTTGGCTCTGATGATGGAGTCTGAAGTGATAGAAATTCGACGAAGCACTACCAATCAACATCTTCGGAATCTGAATACTTTGAAGGTAATTAACAGTTCTGATTATGCACTTCTGACTCGGAGGGAAAAAGAATGTTTGAATGATCTGAAGAATTCTCAAAATCGTATCCATCAATATTTTCTCTTTTAGGCTCTAAGATTGTGCTCTACAATCTCCCATCCTCTGATATCTGAATCCCGGCTTCGACTGAAGGATGGATGAAAGCTTGGGTGCTAGGTTTGGCTCAGACGGCTTCATCATCGGTTTGTACGAAGTCGCAATCCTGATGACTATCGGGTTCGTCATCAGATGCTCGCTCTGATCCAGTTGCTCTAGAATTCTGGTCTTGGATCATCTCTATATGTATACTTTTGCCCTGGATGCGAAAGTACACCTTCCCAGTATCATCTCTATATGTATACTTTTGCTCTGATTAGTCTGTACAATTGGAGGATCAAAAGAAGTAGAAGGAATTGTTTTTGTAAAACTAGGACTTGCTTTCTATGAATCATTGGAAAGAGAAAGATATTGATCAACAATCTTTTTATTTCTTTTTTGAGTTCTTCTCTTTTGTACATTTTTTTGTGATTTTCTCTCATCATCACTATTTACAAAGAATGGTAATGCAGCTACATGGGCATTCAGCCCTGGCTGCTTTTCAGACTGGGTGGTTTCAGCACCACCATCTCCATCGTCAAAGGATAAAATGGCTTCAGAACCGCCATCAACATCCTCCACATGCTCTCTTGTATCATCCAGTGTTTCCTCGTTGAGCCTAGTAGAGTCTCTGCCTAATGGAATCCTACCGCTCCTAAGAAAAATGAAATCAACATCATCACAGAAAAGATAATCGTCTGGAAATACCTGTGACTGGAGGGTGGGCTCGGTCAAATCTACCTGCTTTGATTTCCGCTTCAAATTATTCGGGTTGGGCTCTATCTGGGCAGGCAAGGCGGACTTCCCTTTGACTAAATCTGTGAAATGGGTCTTAAACTCATCCATTTCTCGCCTAAAAGACGCCTGCTAGTCGGTGATAAGGTTAACGAGATACTCTAAGGCTGGGTTATCATGGAAAGACCCATGAGATCCCGATGAGTTGCCTTGATGGTACTGAGGCTGCGGCTTAGCTAGCTGTTGTGGAGGGTAATGTTGCTGATATTGATTATGATAATTGCTCTGCCTCTACTGAGGTTGCTGGAATTGACGAGGACCAGAATGCTGCTGCCGCTCTCTGCTCTGCCCCATCGGTGCCTACTGTGGCTGTTGGGAAGAGGCACCGCTTGTCGACCAATGGAAACCAGGGTGATCACGACGGATACCTGGTTGCTGCGGTCGGTCATACCAAATCCCATTAACCTCTATCAATGGCTTAGGCATTTCGGAGTATACTGGGGGCATAGATGCCAAAGGCTGATCTCTCTGATACACCACCATCTAAGTGTCATATGATGGTGCCCGCTAGAGTTGCGGGTACGCCGAGGGTTGATGAGTCGACTCAGAATGCACATGGTAAATGTGTTGTAATGGAGGCCTCGGAAGTATGCCTCGATCTCAGCTCCCAGAGTCGGCCTGTGATCTTGAAGACCAGTTGGAATCTGCTTGTATTTCTTGAAGGCACATAATGTGTGTCTTTATATCACTCAGGCATCTGTCAAGCTCGTCAATCTTATCGAGCTTGTCTAGATTCTGACACTTTTTCTCAATTATTTCCATTCGATCCAACTTCTGACAAATGATCCCCATATCAGCTGATGGAGATTTGAGAGGAATCAAGACAACAGAAGATGGATTCCCTTCAATTTGCACCACTCGAGAATGCTGGTGATAAGTCTGTGGTTTCGTCTGATTATAGACCCGAGTATGAGACATTGTAGTGTAATTCTCTGCCATTTTCTCATAAATGGCCCAAACTCGATCCTCGTGCATCGAAAATTAAGATCCACCAGATGCTACGTTCATCAGTCTCTATACTCTGGTGTCAGCCCATTGAAGAAACTCTGTACAAGAGTTGGCTTGGAAAGTTCGTAATGGTGACATCGATCTATGAGCTCTTGAAAATAGTCCCATGCCTCGTGGAACTGTTCGTTCCCGATCATGGTTAAATTGCTAATCATGGCTCTAGTAGCATTCATTCGATAGAGAGGGTAATATTTGTTTAGATAAGCGGTTCTCAACTCCTCCCATGCCGAAACATATCTCCTGAGGTGTTTCACCTAGTAGGATGCTTGATCAACAAGGGAGAAAGGAAACGTGATCAACGTATCCTCGTTGACATGCGCATCGTACACTGTACTATAGATCAGCTCAAATTCCTAAAGGTGCAAATGTGGTTCCTTAGTAGAAAGCTCGTGAAACTTGGGCAGCAGATGGATAGGCTGAGGACAGAACTCGAAGTTCCCGTGAATAACAGCGAGACAGATCCATCGGTGGGTTATAGTAGCTCTAGGGTTGTAGAGATGCTGCATCGTGCGGTTCTGATCTAGTGACGGTCTCTCTGCTCCATATGGGTGCTCCTGATCCTCAGAACCTGAATGATCAGCTCTAGGATTCTCAGCATCTGGATTGTTGCGTTGAGCTCGCAGCTGAGTCAACTCGGCTCTGATGTCGTTCATGAGTCTACCTTGCTCCCTAATCTGATTCTGCATTGTCTATAGGGAAGCAAGTAGACCGTTGTTGATTGCGGCATGATCTATGAATACAGAAGTGCTCTACGGTCCTTTGCCATCCATGTCTTCTAGAAAGGTGAAAGAATCTAAGTCAGGATTTGCCATATCAATGTGTAACTGCGGATGATTTTCTGTAACTAGAGGTGATGATGGTAGAGAAGGAGAAGGAGAAGAAATCAACGATGAGCTTCCAGGGTGAGAATCATGCTCGGAAGTAGCAACTTGAGTAGATTTCGGTTTGGGATGAGAGACATCCTGAACCGATCTAGATGAATGGGGTGGTTCACGAGAGAGAGGGTCGATCAGAGTCGACCGGAGCAATCGCCTTCCCATCATCTTGAAAGATTTAGTTGATCAGATCTTGAAGATTGGACTCACACAACAATCAAACGCTAAGCAAAACCCTGTGTTCACCAACGCAACCCTGGTGATGACCGTAAGAGTTCGGTCATTTATCTTTTAAATTTTACGGTTGTTTGGCAAACAATCTTCTCACAGATTAGCGACATCAGATAGGTGCCCGAAACTTTTACAACGTACTGTCCCGAGTTCTCACCAGAAATCACCTAGTCACATCCAGTATGGGAGTAAGTACAGACCGTTTCCAGCTACCCGTATTACTTGAGGACAGAGCCTTACGTAGTGTCCTCTAAACCTCCAACTCTGCTAAGTACACTCAGACCATTTCCGACTAACCGAGAGAACCCACTAAAGATAAGGTGATTAAAGATGTGAACTAAGTAGTACTTCGATAGAAGCCCAGGCTTTGACTCTACCTTATGGGTCATCTCTCACTCGCAAAGTCTGGAGAATGTATCTGCGATGCAATTTCAAGGGTTGCTCTCCCCAAGACAAGTGGAGTCCTTACATTTCATTTTAGGTCCGATAGAGATTAACAATCCCTTTTTAATATTTGATTTTTACTTTTTTTAGGAAATTTTCAGATAAATCGTCTAACATATTTTTGTTCTTTTTGGTTTTGGCCCTAGCTACAGGCACCTAGGTGTCGTAACCTAAGAAATCATCTAAGCTACAATACGTAGAGAAGGGGAAATTCGTAAAAATCCTAACTAGCACCTATCTCGGTAAGTTGAAATTATAAAAAAAATTTGGCTTTGCGGTTCTCAGATATGCGACTCAACATGTGCTACACAATTCATAAACAAAAAGCCATGAGGTTAGAAAATAAATGGCAAAAAGAGAAACCATAAACCTAGGTCTACGACTACCCTAGCGCTACCTCCCCGGCAATGGCGCCATCTAAAAAACACGCCACCCGATCACTTCTTTATTCCTGCAAAAGAAACATAAAATGTATCGTGGTCGTTGCATTGACCGGGTGAGTTTTTGCAGAAAAGATTAATCTTGAATTAATCTTCTTTTATTTTATTTATACTCCTCAACTTTAGTGTATAACGGTTAAGCAAATGAGTGTCGAACTTAGGGAGGCAAACTGTTAAACTAGGGTTAAACTATATGCAAACTAAGGTAAAAAGAGATTCCTAATTTTTATTTTCTTTCTAAGATTTTTTCTGGATTTTTATTTGAATTTTAATGAGCTTTATATTGTTTTTGTGATTTTAAGTAATTTTGTGATTTTTTTATTTTTTTATTTTTTTGTAATTTTAATTAAATTTTTATTTTGTTATTTTTATGTTTTTTAATTTGTTTTTCTGTTTTTTTTTTATATTTTTTCAATGTGAGAAATGTTTTTTTATTGAAAAACTGTATGGAATTTTAAATTTTTAGGGTTGAAAATAGAAAGAAAATATTTTTATTTTATTGTTACTAGAAAGTAAGTGAAATTATCTTCAAAATGATATATTGTACGTTTTAAGGTGATTTTTTTATTTAGCTATGAATTTTTGAAGTTTTATGTATTTTATATTTTTCTTGATTTTAATATTTGATTTTTATTTTATTTTTGGATTAAAATATGGTAAAATATAGTAAAAGTAATTTTTATTAGATTTTTAAAGGCATTTTTATTTTTTTTGGTATTTTAGAGTTTGTTATATTTTTTTATGTTTTAGTGATTTATTTAATGATAAAAAGTATTTTTTTTCAAAATTTATTTAATAATGTTTATAGTGTGAAATACAGTATTTTGTACGTATTTTATTATATTCTTGTATTTTGGTATTTTATTTATGAGTTATGTATTTAGTTCTATAGGTGTTGTACAATGTAGGAATACATGTGTAATAATGAAGGAAATATGTGCGCACGTGTAGTATCTCAGAAGTTAGGGATCCTTTGCGTAAATAATCTGAAGTATCACGTGCAAATCATGTGATAGCCACTAGGGAGGAACCTCTACACAATTACAACATGTTTGGGGGCTGATGTGCAAAAAGCCCAGAAACTACGTGCTTTTTTTGTGACTATTCCACCAAACGGACCTGCACGTAAATAGGAATAATTCCAAGGGCGTTCATGCAATTAGTCCAAAAATATCCCGCCTCACATGCCGCGCATGAGGATGTTAGTCGGTGGAACGGTGGCTATTTTAAAGCTGAGGCATGGCTGGCTTAGGTGTAACTCGGAACTGCTAAGTTAATCCAACAGATCTCGTGTAATATGGAACCTTCGGATGCTGACGCGTGGCAGACGTGCGTCCGTTAGATATGCAGATGATCCAGCAGCTATAGTTGGATCCCTTCCCCCCCCCCCGAATCACTACGATTGAAGGGGATTTGCAAAGCGTGGAGGCAATTTCTAAGGCGGAGCTGATCAAACCCTCAGTCTGATCTTCTTAAGAAGCTAGGTGGTTCTCTGCTGGATCTGTATCCAGATGGCAGTTGATGATGATGAGCGAGTTCAGACATGTGGAAAGTTGTGCGGCGCAAGTCTGCAGATATGGATCTCCAAGCGTGGTGTGCGATTTTTGTACAGATCTGCAAAATTGGATGATATTCCCAAACTGGAATAGCACGGGCGGTAGTTTCAAGGCGGAGGGGGTAGATATGGAAGGTAGATTGGAAATGTGAAGATGATAATCAAACATTTATTCATGAGATTGGATTGGGATAAAATAAAAAATGAAGGAAATCAGAGAGACTGAGAGAAGGAATAGGAGAGAAATGAGAGAAGACTCGGATGGGAGAAGAAAACGTGGAAGGAAGAAGAGAAGATAGGGAGCCAACCCGGGACGAATATGGAGGATGAAAGATACGCCTGGGAGTGAGGAACTTAGAAGAGTTCCTCATAGGAAAGCCTCGACGCGATGACGGTAATCGCGGAGGCTTCGTGCAACAGTAGGGTGTGACGGAGCAGCACCTCGGCGGCGATGATCTCGTCGCACACCCCTCCGATCTTGCTCGACGGAAGAAGACGAGACGATGTCACTCCCTCGACCTTCTCTCGGAGCTCATTGATTTGGAAAATTGGTGTGAATGGCAGATGCTCAAACTCAATGGAGGTGTGTACCTATTTATAGAGGAGGAAATAGTTCGGTCCCCGCCGTGGTAACGGGAACGGAGGAAGTTGCATGAACATCGTGGGGAAGAAAAAAGAAAGAGTAAAGGTAGAGAAAAAAAGAAGAGAAGAGAGACAAGAGAAAAGGAAAAAAATAAAAATAAAATTTAAATAAGTAATTAAATAATTAATATTTATATTAGTTTCATAAATAAATAAATAAATATGATTAATAAATTATTTAAGTAATAAATTAAGTAATTAAGTATTAATTAATTAAACAAATATATAACTAAGTAATTACTTTAATTTAAAAATAACTAAATAATAAATAAATTAATTAATTAAATAATTTAAATAAATAAATAAATAAAGTATCAATATATTAAATAATAATATAAATTACAATTTATTGTATATTATACCAATACAAACCCGAAACCCGTGTTTTTCGTATTAACTCCGATTATAGCGAAACAATGTCATTTTGTAGATAATTAAAAAAATATAATTTTTGGAAACGAGTTTCCTCAATTCAGAGTTCATATGGCTGAGTTATGAGGTCCGGAAAAAGTAGCGGCTTCGAGTTTTATTGGTATTTTAAATTATTGATATTTTTATATTTTTATATACATTTTTAGAAGATTTTAGGAAAAATAATTATGTGAACCAGGTTTACGATTATTTAATTAAAATCTCTGGAAGTTTCTATGTATAGTACATATAGACAACGGGTCCCAAACGCTAAAACTCACTAGTTTTATCCGAATATTTTTATGATATTTTTAGTAAATATTATTATGTACAAAATGGATTTTAAAAGTGAGTTTGGTTCATTTGGAGTTTTCTATAAATAGTTATGAACCTTGGAAGTCGGCTTTTGTGGCTTTTTCGGTTCAATATGATTAATTATTTTTTTCATCGGAATATTTTTCTGATAATTTTATAAAATAATATATATTTTTGTGAACAACTTTTACGAAAGAAGTGTTTTGATTTGGAGTTGTATGAGTGATAAATAAAACATGCGAAGTATTTAAAATGTAAAAATGGGTAAATTATATTTTTGGTCTTTGTTTTCTTGATATTTTTATAGGTTATGATCCTTATCTCCCCCTACTTATTTCTTTTGTCGACAAGTTAATATTGACATGGTCTCGGGGTTAGGATCAGTCTGTATATTACATACACATCCTTTTTTTCTTTTCTTTTTTTTCTTTTTCTCTTCATTCTTTTATTTTGGATATAAAATAAGTGTTAATTATATAATATTAATAATTGTGGTTAGAGCGATAATTAGTTGAAATTAGTGGATATTTACATGTATTTTACCAAGGATTTTAGCCAAAATGACAGAATAAAGGTGATGAATCATGAATTCATCAATAATACATGTGATATTTACAAACAAATTTGGCTTCTTATTTAATGCAAAAATGCATCTAAAATGCAGACATTAAATATAAATGCATGAATGATAATATTGCTATATAAATAGAGAAATACATCTAATAACTCAGGAACAAAGCTCTATTTTCAAGTTTTATAGTGATAAATAATGGATTCATCAACCCACTATACTTAAACCTTACTCGTTCTCGAGCAACTAAAATGAAATATAAAAGTGAAATGATTTTGGATTCCATAGCATGGTCATGAACAAAAGGTGAAAATGAATCTCGACTCAACCTTTGGACTAATAATGTGGTGAAACCTTATTGGAAATTAAATTTAAGAACTAACAACCTTTAAGTTCCACAAGCCTCTATTCAGGTCGCCTCAACAGTCAGGTCAGAACAAATCCTCATACGTAAATTCTTATGACTATGAATCTTACTTGAACTGTATAAGTGAAATATAGCTCTCCACGTCAGAAATAACAAAGAAACAATCTCCTCTAACAAGATACTCTGTGTCCCTGGTCTAGAAACTCTTTCCTTTAGGAGAGGGGTATTCCTTCTAAGTTCAAGCGCAAACAACTCAAGAAGAGGGAGTAGAGGAGAGAATGGATTGTGACTAGTGTAGTCACATATTTGTTGAGCTTGACCAGTGTAGACAAGTCTCCAACTGCAAGCTTCATTGGTACGAGACTTTGAAGCATATGACTTGCTTATTCATATTTTTCTCCGATAGGATTTTTTCCGTCTAATTTTTTGTGGAGATTTTTCTTTTTCTTTTTTTTTTGATATATAAAAAAGTGTAGCATGTACATTAGGAATTTGTTTCTTCTTGAGCTAGTAGGCTATCCCTCTTTTGGAGCTTATTGCAACCCACAGCATCCCGTAGTTAGATGTCAAGGCCACTAGACTAGGTTGAGATGCACTACCCTCCCTAGAGGAGGACAGATGTTTCCACCCGTGTGCTACTCCAAGTCAAAGGATTGTACCTCATCATCACCTCATCAATGAAGAGCTACGTGGCTATCCCTCTTTTGATGCTTTATTGCAACCCATAACATTCGTAGTTAGATGTCAAGGCCACTAGACTAGGTTGAGATGCACTACCCTCCCTAGAGGAGGACGGATGTTTCCACCCGTGTGCTACTCCAAGTCAAAGGATTGTACCTCCTCATCACCTCATCAATGAAGAGCTACGTGCATGGTTCTTGTCCAAGTTAGGTCACTGCCTAAAAGAATCATGCGCGCGTATGAAATATTCTACTTAGACTAATCAAGATGACATGTTAACATAGACTTACAGACTCAAAGAATTAAGTCACTTAGCCTGAAAAATCTTAACCCCAGTTCCTATAAGGTTCTTCTAAAATCAGGTAGATTAAGATCAAATCAAATCCATCCTCAACTTCTATTCATAACTCAGTTCAGAACCCATTAACTTTCCACTTTGCATATGCAAAATATGCAAATGAAATGTAGATGACATGCAATGCATATGAATGAAGTGTAAGACTCTTTTTTTAATGCAAGGCTGATACGCAAGAGTAAATAAGAAGCCTCTTTTTTTCAAAAGTTTTTTTTTAATTTTTTTATTTTCGGGTATACCTCCTATTTTACAACAAATTTTACAAAAGTATTTATTTACAGAAATTTTAGAAAATTATATGAATATTATATAAAATTTACAGCTTATATACAATATGCATATTATACTAGTATACATGTATTTTGCAAAAAAGTTTTTTACTAATTTTATCCATCCCGTAGTTATTGCATAATATATACAAAAATACGCAAAAGTACAAGCAATAGGTAAAGTATAATTGTAATATATACACAACCCCTATACTTAGCATGTGTTATGTCCTCAGAACACGAGAAGCGAGGAAAATACATAGCTCATGCTAAGAGTAGGAGAGTTAAAATAACAAAAAGTATAGAAGTCGACCCCCCCATAGTTAGGCTCTAATCAGCCTAAGTGTAAAAGAAGAGCAAAAATGGGGCGGACGAGATCAAGAGGAAAAACGGATGAGTATATACACATGCATGCATCGGTTCCTGATGAGCGGGCTACAAACTAGGGTTAAGTAACAAAGTAAAACAAAGGTCGTTGCGACCCTAATCAATAGGCCATCTCAATCGAGAAAAAAAACTACTAAAGAAAAGTCAAGCAATCAAAGAATATATGTGATTCACTAATTTTTATTTACCAGCTATAGCTACCGAGGTCGAACACAAGGAGCACGAGAAAAATATGAAGTATTTAAATTTAAAAAATAAAATAATTTTTAGTGGTTTTTAATTTCTATATTTTTAATTTTCAATAAAACAAACACGCACAAAAATAAAAGAAAACAAACCCAACATTTTTTTTGGATTTTTCAAAAAGGCTAAAAGTACCCAGAAAATAAAATTAAAAACATTTTTGGAATTTTCTGGATTTAACGTGTTTTTGGTAATTTTTCTAGTTTTTATAATGTTTTTATGATTTTTTAAAAATCAAACAAGACTCAAAACTCAAAACAGTACACAACCAGGACCAAATTGCAAATTAAAAATTTAATAAAAAAAGCAATTAATCACAGTTCACATGGACTAAATCGCAAATATTTTAATTTTATGTACCAAATGAATAACATAATATAAAAGCTTAGGGTCTAATCTGAAAATAGTCCAATCAATCACACGCACAACACGTTGTTCAGGCTCACATGGGTATAGATGCAATTTCTAAAAACTTAACATTCATTCATCAAAAACAACTTCAGAGCAGAACATGCAAATATCCCAAAAATCATGTAAGCAGAACATCCAAATATCCCAAAAATCAACATATATATACAACCAAAACATGCAAGGGCCTAAAGGAAAATATCCTTAGTAGGGACACGTGTCGTGCACGAAAGAGGGTGCTGGCGTATTGTTCTGATCGACTGCAGCTGCAGGATCTGGCGGTGCAGGGAATGTCGAGGACGTGCGGGCAGATGCGTTAAAGGCTCAGGTCTAACGGCCCAAAAGCTATGCGGTCGGGTGGCTTGGATCAGATCTTGCAGAGGCAGGATAATCCAACGGCTGAGAGGGGGTCTGTAGCAACACGCTCTCGACAGACTTAAATCAAGCATCGACGAAGATCCGGAGGCCCGATGAAGAGATGGAGAGGCCCGACAGGATCGTGGAAGTGAGGCGTGTCCGTTGGCAAGCTTGATGAAGGAAACTACAACTGGATGAATGTGGCGGTGATGGCTCGCCTGGAGCGACTCTGCCTGAGCAGCTGGGGATCCAAAGTCGGCTGCAAGCACGCAATTATTCCTGCAAATGGAAGAGGGTACTCGGGGTGACGCTCCGATCCACATTATTGATGCTGGAAATAATAGAAGCGACAGAGGGGTGGTGTTCGACCTCCGGTAAAGGCGGGAGAGGAGGTCCAAACCTCAATCTTGCTATGATGGGCGAGTTTAAGGATGATCAGGCCGTAGGAGAAGGTACGGGGTGAATCGAGGTGTCTATCGGTGCGGAAGGGATTACGTAACAGTACTTTGACCAGTTGGTCAGAGGAGAGGTGACGGAGGCATCGTGAAATGGGAAAGGATGAAATGAACTAGAAAATGTAGCGAGAAAGATAAGTACCTGAAGGTTTAGATGAGTTCCTACACTCCAGGCGAAGGTAGTACGATGGGTCTTGGCCTCAACCAAGCTGTAGCTGGCTAGGAGGCTTCACACAACGGAGTTCCGGCCATGTCGTGAGCTTCTAGCCTCCACGTGCCTCCTGACAGTCCTAAAGCTGTCCTCCGATAGCTGTCACTCTAAGGAAGGTGGCTCAGGGTTTGTGGTGGCATGAGGGATGAGCTGAGGCTCTAGAGGCAAGGGAGGAGATGTTATATAGGCTCCTCGAGAGTCCCAAAAGATCGGAGGGTTACATGGAACCCTAGGAAGATCTGACTGCACCTAGGGATCCGTAAAGATCATGGAAGTTCGGGCTTTAATCTGGCGCATAAATGGAGTTAAGAAGTGGTCGGGTTCAGGCGTGAAAATTTGGAGAAAAAGCTTCGATGAGAGGAATGTAACTCAACCCGGTCTGGAAGATATCGTTGATTGGGGTCATCGGTCTGACATGTACCAATCAGAAATTAGGATTTACAAAATTAACGAAAATGGAGTAAAAAATATTAAATGAATTTAAAATAAAATGTGTATATAATAAAAAATGCTCATTATTTTACAAACTATTTTCCTGTGATTTTTAATTATTTTTATGAAAAATAAAATAATGTATATACATTATATAATATTATATACAAGTATAACATACCTATGTATTATGTACAAGTATTTTTATTTTATTAATTTTTACAAAAATTATTTTATTTTATATTTTATCTTTTTATAACATAAATTAAATAGTGTAAAATAATTTTTATTTTATTTTTGTAAATTATTTAAGGGTGTAAAAGAAATAGTGAATGTAGTACGTATATGTGTATTCTGTACAAAGGTTTGATGATATTATTTTAATTTTTATTTTATTTTTCTGATTTTTATTTTACTTTTATAATATTATTAAGGCTATATACAAGGATGTAAAAAGAATAAAATAATTAAATTTATAATAAATAAATATGTATAGGTATAGGTGATATGTACAAAACATAGTGTACCCTTATCTCTCTCTACTTAATTCTTTACTATCATGTTAAGGCTTGACCTTCTCTTGGGATTTGGGTCACTCTGTATTTATTCTAAATACATCCTCCCTTTTTCTTTTCTCCTTTATTCTTTTATTTTTGTAAAATAGATGCTAAGTATTATATATTAGCAAAGACATGCAGAATACTAAGTTATTGTATTTACATGTATTTACATGTGATTTTGCCAAAAAGAAGAGCTAAAATAAAAGAATAAAGAGTGAGAATCGTGGATTCATCACCCCCTGTACTTTACCGTTGCTAGTCCCTTAGAAAACACTTATTTGAAAAAGAAGTGAAAAAGAAAAGAAACGAAAAAGAAGAAATCAAGGTTTATTATTAAACTTATGTTCGTTAAGTTGTAGTATGGAGCTCAGTCAGACCTTTGGATTATGTCTTTGGCAGAACCTCATTGGGAAATATGTTTAACACTCAACAACCTTTGAGTTCCACCATTCTATGGTCAAGACTCCTCAGCAAACCAGGTCAGAACAAGTCTACATATGCAAACTCTAATGACTATGCATCTTTCCTTGTACTGTGTAAGTGATATGTAGCACCACACTTAAGAAATGACAAAGAAACAATCTCCATCAACAAGGTAACTCTGATTCTCTAGTCTAGCAGCACTTTCCTCGAGGAGCGGGGTATTCCCTACTAAGTTCAAGTATAACCAGCTTATGAAGATGGCAAAGAAGAGAATGGACCGTGACGAGTGTAGCCACGTATCCCTTGGAGCAAAGCTAGTGTAGCTAAGTCTCCAGCTGCAAATTTCCATGAGATGAGAAGGTGGAATAAATAAGCTTTGCTTATTCACTATATACAATCGAACACGCATTTTATTTTCAATAAAGCATGTCCCCTTTTTGGAGTTTTTCATATTTTTGCACATTTTTTCGATGTGCATATATACAACATATTTATATGGTGCAACATATACATAAGGAATTTTTCCTCTTGAGCCAGTAGACTATCCCTCTTTTGGAGCATTATTGCAAGCCACAGACTCCTGTCTTTAGACCTCACTGCCACTAGACCAGGTTGAGACACGCATCCTTCCCTAGAGGAAGATGAGAGGTTCCGACTAGTTGTACTACCCTCGTATGCTACTCCAAGTCAAAGAATTCTGCCTCCTCACCACCTCATCTGTGTTGAGCCACGTGTAAGGTACGTGTTCAAGTCAAGCCATTGTCTATAAGAGTCATGTGTGCATTGTTAAGTGTTCTACTTAGGCTCATAAAGATGATATGTGAACATAGCCTAGTGGACTCAAAGAATTAAGTCACTATGGACTTGAAAAGTCTTAACCCCAAATCCTATAAGGTTCCTCTAAAGTTAAGTGGATTAAGGTCTTAACCAAGCTCAATTTTTTAATTTAATTCCAGACTAGTTTAAATGTCAACTATGATTTAAAAGAATGTTTATGCAAATATGTACAAATCTCTTTTTGAAGCGATTTTCAAAATATGCAAGTTTTTATAAAAATTTTTGAATGCAAGTAAAAGTTTTGCCAAATATTTACAAACATTTACAAATAAATTTTTTGCAAACTTTTATTTTTCAAATATTTTTCAAAAAGCTTGTACTATATACATAATTTTGATACAAAGATATTTACAAAAAATTACAATCAAAACATTTTTACAAAAAATTGTACAAAAATAGTTTTTACAGATGCTATTTACAAACCATTATGTACAAGAAAAATTTTAAATTTTTTGTGATTTTTATTTTTGTGAATATTAGTCATTTTATTATATTAACACACTCACAAAAATTATGAGTTATTGCTAAAGTATATATACAATATATACGACACCCCCTTATATTTAGCTCGAACGAGGTCCTCAGAGTGATCAAAGAGTGATGAAAGGAAGGCATAACTCGTGCTGAATATTGGGAAGTGAAAAGAATTCTATACTACAATGACGAATAAATGAATATAATGAATAGAAGTCTATGACCCCCCTATACTTAGGATCCAGTAGTCCTAAGTACAGAAAACTGTACACAAGGGGAAACTGAAGAATAGGATGTACATATACTACCTCCCCTATACTTAGGGTTTAATATCCCTAAGTATAGGCAACAAAAAAAGAAGTAATGAAATAAAAAATAAGTAATCGCAGGTCTGATACCCCCCTATACTAAGGTAAAGCACACTCTAAGTATAACAAAATCATAAGATGAAGATAGGGTATTAGACAAAAAGAATGAATGATGTTGACAACTGAATCTATACAACTGTGAAAGAGAAGTGATAATCAGGCATGAGATGCAACTAATGTGAGTCAAAGACCACATCTCATGCAAAATGAATAGGGGCAACTTCAACGATCAGCAGATCATGATCAAGATATGGCTTCGGGCGCTGACCGTTAACTCGAAAGTTAGAATCAGATGAGAACTCAGATATATCGGTGCTTCTGTTGTCGTGCACCTTTCTGACCAGGAATGGTCCCTTCCATTTGTTTTGTAATTTTCCTTTGAATAATCTCAACATAGCATCAAATAGACATACTCTCTGGTTTGGCTCAAACTGTTTATGCCTGATATGAGAATCATGCCATATCTTCACTCTCTCCTTATACTGTAGGCTACTCGAAAATGTTGTATCTCTCAACTCCTCCAGGGCTACCAACTCGGCTTTCTTCTGCTCTCCTATACTCTTGGGATCCAATAATAACTCTGTGACTACCCATAGTCATTTGTGCTTGATTTCCAAGGTAAATGATATGGCTTGCCATAAACGAGATGAAAGGGAGATGTACCCAAAGGTTTCTTGAAGAAAGCCCTATATACCCATAAGACCGAGTCCAAAATCTTTTACCAATCCTTTTGGTCTGGGAGAAGAACCTTCTGTAATATCGTCTTGATCTCCCTATTTGATACTTCAACAAGACCATTGGTTCGAGGGTGATATGGAGTGGCAACTCGATGGTCAATGCTGAACTCGTTAGCAAGGGCCTTTACCTTGTCATTGATAAAGTAAGTCCCCCCGTCAGATATCAAAAATCTAGGTACCTCGAGTTGTGAAATGATATTTTTCCTCAAAAATATGCATACAGTCTTAGCATGTGCGGCTCAGTCGGGGATGGCCTCAACCTAAAGACTCCCACAATATACAACAAGAAGAATGTACTCAAACCCCTGACTCTTAGGGAATGGGCCCATGAAATCAATGTCCCATGCATCAAAAACCTCACAGAAGTTAATGGATTGCATCAACATCATTTCACGTTGTCCACGAGTGCCCACCCTTTGACAGTCAGTAAACCTCTTCACGAATTCATTATAATCCTTGAAGCGGGCAGGACACCATAGGCCAGATTGGAGAACTTTCTGTGATTTCCTCCTCTCAGTCTGATGTCCTCCTGCCTCAAGCTTGTGGCAGTATGTGAGGACACTATGGTGCTCCTCCTGAGGAATGCACCTATCAGACACTATCCACCCCTCATAAATTGTGGGATACTACCAATGGTACGACTTGGCCTTCGCAAGGAAGGTCTCAAGTCGTAGCCTGGGTCAACCCTGTGTAACTTTCTTGGTAACAAGATAGTTCACAATGTTTGCGTACCATGGAGGGGAGGTGATATCAAGAATCGCCTCGTCTGGGAAGATCTCTGTGACAAGTGTGATCTGATCTGAATCCACAAGGTTCTTTAAACAAGAGAGGTGATCCACCACCACATTCTTGACTCCAGGTTTATCCTTAATCTCAATATCAAACTCCTGCAGTAGAAGGATCCATCTGGTCAATCTGGATTTGGCATCCTTCTTTGACATGAGGTATCGTATGATAATATGATATGTAAATATGGTCACTCTAGATCCCAGAATGTATGATCTAAACTTATCCAAAGCAAAGACTACGACTAGCATCTCCTTCTTAGTGACAGTGTAGTTTCGCTGAGCAACATCCAAAGTCCGGCTAGCATAGTAATGGCAAACAGTAACCCACCTCTCCTCTATCCTAGCACAACCCCTATGGTAAAATTAGAAGCGCATGTCATGATGTCAAATGGGAGAGACCAACAGGTGGCTGAAGGACAGGAGCCTCGACCACTAATCCCTTGGGAGTCTCAAATGACGCTAGACACTTATCATCTACAATGAACTCGGTGTCTTTGGTCAGCAAATCAGTAAGCGGTAGGGAAATACGATTGAAATCCTGAATGAATTGTCGGTAGAAACTGACATGCCCCAGAAAAGACCACAACTATCGCAAATTGGACGGTGGATTGAGTTTCTTGATGATATCCACCTTGGCTGGATCAACCTCCATGCCCCTGTTGGAGATGATATTGCAAGCACCATCCCCTGAGTCACCATGAAATGACTCTTCCCCCAAGATAATACAAGATGGACCTGTATGAAGTGCTGAAGTATACGGTCTAGGCAGTCAAGACAAGCATCAACCCATGACCATAGACCAAAAGTCATCCATGGTGGAGAGGAAATCAGACTGAGAGGAGGAAATCACTTTGATAGGCCAAAAGACCTCTAGACAGCCACCGACCATGTCTGAGAAGATGGAATGCATGCACCTTTGGAATGTTGCTGAGACATTACATAAACCAAAGGGAATCCGTCTAAAGGCATACGTCCCAAACAGATAGGTGAATGTTGTTTTCTCTTGGTATTCAGGCACTATGTCCACCTGGTTGTACCCTGAATACCCGTCAAGGAAACAGTAATGACTCTTCCCCTCTAGCCTCTCGATAATCTGATAAATAAATGGCAGTGGGAAATGATCCTTCTTGGTGGCATGATTCAATCGTCTATAGTCCACACAGACCCTCCAAGAAGTTAGTACCCAAGTAGCTATCTCCTATGCAGACTCGCTTAAAACTATGATGATACCCTTCTTCTTGGGTACCACATGCAATGGACTAAACCACTTGGAGTCGAAGATGTGGTAGATAAAATCAGTGCTTCACCACTTTGATATTTCCTTCATGACCACATCTCGATGATTCTTGTTCAGCCGTCGCTGGAACTCACGTGATGGCTTGACATCCTCTTCAAGATAGATGTGGTAGGAGCATAGGACCGCACTTATCCCCTAGAGATCAGCTAAAATCCATCCAATCACCTTGCGATTTTTTTCAGGAACCTCCATCAGATGAGCTTCTTGATCTCTAGTAAAATCCGTTAATGATTGGGAACATATCTGGCTCACCCGCAAGGAATCTGTACTTCATCAACTACGGCATGGTCTTCATTTCTAGACATGTGGGAGCTGGAAAATATAGCTTCTAAAATGTATGAGTGAAGGCAACCAGATCTTTTTGAGATAATTCTCACTGAATCTGTGAATCTAACGAAGACGACATCGCTGGTGTATCCGTAATTGGTGCTGGCTTGCTCTCTGCCGTAGATGTTGGCTCTAAAGGAATCAGACATGGTAAATAGTCATCAAAATCCTCCCAATCAATGTCTAAATCCAAGGGATCTGAATCTAAAGAACATGAAATGTAATCTGCTTCGTTATACTGATCACGATCATCAATCTCAAATGTGTCCACTGCGAAGAATGTGCTCTATAAACACTCATCTACCAAAATATGTAACTCTACAATGTCTGAAGGTGCAATAAGAGCTCGTGATACTGGGTCTGACCAAACTGCTTCATCATCTGTGATCACAAAGTCGCACTCCTGGTGACGTTCTTGCTCTGCATCTGTCATTTGCTCTGAATCACTCGACTTCTTGGAGCAGGCTGAATCTCTCGCTTTGGTCTCCACGATCTTCTCTATTTATACACTTTCACCCTCGACGCGAAAGTATACCTTCCTGCTTCCCAATTGAGATTTCACTGATCTCCGAATCCGCGTGGACTGCATAAAGGGAAAACAGACCAAGACCTTCGAGAAAAGTGCAAGACGGTGTAATAGCACTTTGGGAGGAGTATGTCTCGATCAGTCAGATCCACCACCTTCGATAGTTGGTGACGATCACGATAGTTGGTGACAATCGCGTAGGGGGCACCTCTTCTTATCTATTATCCTTTGATCGCGGCCACGATCTAGTAATTAGGGGGCGGCCACATGAAGACTGGCTTTGGCTGGAGCGAAGACTTTCATCCCCATCCTCTTCCTGCTCTGAACTCCTTTCTCATGTCAAGGACTCAGACGCTCAGGTGCTGGAGCACCCTCACACTTCATTTTGGTTCCTTCTCTTCCTGCAGATGGTAGTATTCTCTCTCAAATTCTTCTGGAAGGGAGGGGTGTGCTCTAGTACCTCTTGTAGAGTCAAGTGTATCTGGAATCGATCAATCATCTGCTGGCTGAACTCTAGTTAGTGACTATTTTTTTGGATTTTCTTTTTAGGTCCCCTTTCCTAAGAGGAGTGCTTGAGGGAAGGGGATGGAGGGACCCTCTACAGAGTGATGAGGGTCAGGATTAGTTTCCTGAGCATGTAATAGACTAGAATCCATACCAAGATCATCATGTAACACAGATTGACTCACAGGGGATACGGAAACCTTTCCTTTATTCATATTTTTTATTTTTGTTTTCCACTTTTTTGTATTTTTCTATCTTGAGATACAAGATGAGGTAACACAACTGAAGGTAAATTGGTGGCATCAGTACCACCCACAACATCTAGTCTTGCAGCATTAGCACCACACTCTAGCCAAGCATCTCTCATCAACCATTGTCTGTATCTGGAATAATGACGACCTTAGTACTTTCAGCTGGATAAACATCCTTGGCGGCTTCAGCACCACCATAATCATTGTCATGATCATCGACATCATCACCACTACCATCCTCGTCTGGTACTCCGGAATTTACATGGGGTCTCCGCTCAAACGAGGCACTGTCGGCTGGCATCCTAGCACTCCTAACTGTCACAAAATCAGTGTCAAATACAAAGGAAGAAATATCACCTAAAGTATCACTAGGAGTGGTAATCTATGTAAACTGTACCTGCTTAGATTTTCTTTTCAGATTGTTCGGGTCAGGTTCAATCTGAGTTGGTATGGTGGCCTTGCCCTTGAGAATCTCCCTCATTTCCTGTTGAAACTCATCCATATCTTGTTGGAGGGATGCCTGCTGGTTAGAAGTAAGCGGGTGAGGTCATCAAGGGATGGGTTCTCATACACAGGTGCATGAGAACCATATGGGTTGCCTCATTTGAAATGAGGCTGAGACTGTTGCTGGTAGTGAGGAGGTTGGGAATAATGTTGTGGTTTCTGTGGCTGCCTCCACTGTTGTCCTTGATGATAGGGACGGGGACCTTGTTGCTGGTACTGCTGGTGGGAGTGATGGGGCTGCTGTTGCTGCTAGCTGGCCTGTCCTGCCTGAGCTAGAGGCTGTTGTTGGGAATAGGTGTCTCCAGTAGAACACCTGAATCTGGGATGGCCACGACGATTCCTGGGCTAAGGTTGGTACTGGGACTACCAGATCCCGTTCACTTACATCAACGACTCCTGCTCGAGGTGTGGAGGGGGAAGGACTGCTAGGGGCAGATCCAGCTGGTAGACCACCATCTGAGTGTTCGGAGATGGTGGTGGTTGCTGGTAGTGCTGCAGTTGCTGGACTAGCTCTTCCTGAATGTGGTGGACCTGGCGGTATGTGGTAGATGGCTGGGTGGAGCTGCTACTGGGGATCAGCCCATGACTTGAGACAGGGGCTGAGACCGTCTGTGCCACCTGGAGATACATGATTTGAATCTTCAAGTCACTCAGTGTCTGTGCCACTGATCAATCTGGTTCATGCCCTAGTGCTGCTTCTTCTCTATGATATCGATGTGGTCCAACTTCTCACTGATGATTCCGATGTCAGCGGCTGAAGACTCAGCATGTGCTGCTATTGACGTAGAAGTGAAAGGACCGGCATCGACATGTGCGATCCTCTGGTAAGAAACAACTTGTGGAAGAGGCTTCCCCTGAGTGTAGACTCGGGTCTGGGACATCACCGTGTAGTTTTATGTCATATCCTCATAGATGGCCCAGACTTGGTTCTCGTCCTTGGCAAAATAGGACCGTCCACACGAGGCATTTACTAGCCCCTACAGCTCTAGTGTCAGCCCATAAAAGAAGCTATGTACAAGGTTGGGCTTGGATATCTTGTGATGTCGACACCGGTCAATGAGCTCTCTGAATCGATCCCAATCCTCATGAAATTGCTCATTTGGGATCATGGTGAAGTTATTTATCATTGCTTGTGTTGCGTTGGTCTGGCCGAGTAGATAGCACTTGTTTAAGTACTCGGTCTGGAGCTACTCCCAAGTAGTGGTGTACCTCCCCAAATGTTTCAGCCAGTAGGTTGCTCTATTAAGTAAGGAGAATGGGAAGGTGACCATCTTGATAGTGTCCTTGTCCACGAATCTGTTGTGGACAGTGCTGCAAATCATCTCAAATTCTTGCAGACGGAGTTGTGTCTCCTTGGTGGATAGCCCATGGAACTTAGGCAAAATATGGATGGTCTAGGGGTGAAGCTCGAAGTCGCCAAGAATCTCCGGTAGTTGGATCCAACTGTGAATGAGAGTTGCATTGGGATTGTGCAACTGCCTCATCGTGCGTGATGGCATGGCTGGATCCTGCGGCTCCTCCTGACGTCCGTCTCCTCCTCCAGCTACTGGTATCTCTACACCAGATAGTATCTATGGCTCTGATCTGCCGGCTCGCATCTTCGTCAGTTCCCTCCTCCACCTCGGCCATGAAAGCTCCCTGGTCCCTAATCTGTCGCCACATGGTATCCAGGGAAGCAAGCTATGTGTTATTCATGGCGTCCCGGTCCAATACATAGGAATACGTCTGCAGCTGCTCATCAGTGCGGTTGTCACTGCTGGCCATATCTTGGGTCTCTGGAAATGTAAAAGACCCCAACTCAGGTGCAGTCAAGTGAAGAAATAACTTTGCCGACCTCTGCTTTGGCACCTTAGGAATGGAAGAAGGGTGGTCAAGGGGGAATAGGGTGGTAGCGAAGTTGAGTTCAGAGAGCGGGTCTGGGCTCTCTGAAGTTACCCTAGAAGAATGGAGAGGAGTGCTCAAAAGCGGTGTTGCCAAAGGCAGCCTAAGGGACCTCCTTCCCGTCATCTCGATCTGGGAATTTATGAGGATTGGATCTGAATGCAAACAAGATGAGAAATCAAAACCCTTTTTCACCTACTCAACACTCGAGCTGATGACCATGAAAGATCGGTCATTAATCTTGTTAATTTTTATTAAGGTGATCAATCAATCTATCAGAGCGATTAAGAGAGTTGTTGGGAACCCAATGCTCCCAAGATACTATCCCGAATCTTGCAACTATTTTTTCCCAGCCAGTATGGGTGTGGACCATTTGCCTACTACCTGATCTGCTAAGGAAGTCCCAGACCAATTACCGGCTACCTAGTGAAATCCTCATTGGATAACAACTAGCTACAAGACCAGTAGTCTGAAGAGAGTTCTGGTATGGCTCTACCTAGTGTGTAGGTCACTCCCTCGCTACAAATAAATCAACCAATGGGGGGGTAACTCTCCCCAAAACAAAGATTTTTAGGTGAAATGTATTTTAGGGTCAAGTTTGCATTATCAGTCCTAATTTTATTTTGTTTTCACTTTTTTGAGTATTTTTCTGAAATAAAACAACACCCAACGAATTTTCCAATTTCCTTGATCATTTTGAGTCCAATAAAACATGGGGAGGAAGTCAGAAAAGCCGATGCGCGATAAAACACAATGATGCATGCACAGACAGAAATGTGTACCTGACTCTAGCACTCTACATGCAAGGTGATACATGTATAAAATAAAGACTAGAAGAAAACTATCTATATGATGCACAAGGAAATCGTCCCTAGATAAGCAACTTCTATTAATCATGAAGAATAGTAGCTAACTATCAGGAAGAGAGACTAGAGTCCGGTCTTCGATGCCCATTAATACCCACCATAATGGGTCATGTTAGCGCTGTATATGGCCTCTCTCGGCACATGGTCTCTAATCCCAATAAGTTAACTTTTTCAATTTTATTTTAGCTAAGTCCAATTATGATCTATAGGAACATATAGGCAATTAGGTGTGAGGACCTTGGCTAATTACATCAAAATCAATAAAAAATTCTTAAGTCTAGGGGCTAAAATCCCGGGAATCAAAAAGAAAAAAAGGTGAGAAAAACAAAACCATGAAAAATCGCGGTAATGTCCCCCGAGTACATCGGTACTTGGCGAAACAAAACTGAAGTCTAAGTGTCCAAAGAGTGTCCAAAGTCTACAATTATTACAATAATTAAAGTTTTGCAAAAAATAAACCTTATCTATTTAACATAACTGCTCTCTTTCCCTCTACTCCTCCTAGGATGCGAGCTCCTCCAATAGAAAGCCGAAGCATCCCTCAGGCAGTTCCTCGTACAAAAAGTGAAACAAAAGGGCGTCAGAAGGTATTTATACCAAATATACATTAAAATGGGCAAAACATAAAAATAACTACTAAGTCGTGCTCCTTGACAATGACGCCATTCTGATGAGCGGGCTATCAACTAGGGTTAAGTAACAAAGTAAAACAAAAGGTCAATGCAACCCTAATCAATAGGCTTTCTCAATCGAGAAAAATAAAACTACTCAAGAAAAGTCAAGCAATCAAAGAATATAAGTGGTTCACTATTTTTTATTTACCTGGTATAGCTACTAGGGTCGAAAAACAAGGAGAACGACAATATACAAAGTAGTCAAATTTCAAAAATAAAATAATTTTTAGTGGTTTTTAATTTTTTATATTTTTTATTTTTTAATAACATAAACAAGCACAAAAATAAAAGAAAACAATCACAACAATGTTTTTGGATTTTTTAAAAAGACTAAAGTACTCAGACAATAAAACTAAAAATATTTTTGGGTTTTCTTAATTTTAAAGTGTTTTTGGTAATTCTTCTAGGTTTTTCTAATGTTTTCCTCATTTTATAAAAAATCAAACTAGACTCAAAACTCAAAATAATGCACAACCAGGACCAAATTACAAATTAAAAATGTTTAAATTACCTTAGGGTTCTGATTAGCAATTTTATGAAAAAATACATAGAAAAAGCTACTAACAGAAAACCAGAATTAGAATTTTATTATATAATTTTTATAAGATTTTGTTTTTTTACGATCTTTATGGTTTTGTAGTTAATTTTTGAACAAAATTAATATATAAATTAAAATACAATAAAAGGAAACAAGAATTTTTATGGAATTTCTAAAACTTTTATCGAATTTTTAGCATTTTTATAAGGCAAACAAGGACTTCTTTAAGGGTTTTTGAATTTTCAAAAATAGGAATGCAATCAAATCAATACAAGAAAATCATAAAAAACAACACACTAGCATGAGCTGCTAGTAATTTTTAGGTAATCTTTTGAGTTAATTTAATATTTATTAAGTCCAATAAAAAGAAAGCAATTAATCACAGTTAACAGGGACCAAATCGTAAATATTGTAAGTTTCTTGACCAAATGAATAACACAAGCTAAACTCTCAAGGTCTGATCTGCAAATAGTCCAATCAATCACACACACATCACGTGCTTCATGCTCACATGAGCATAGATGCAATTTCTAAAAACTTAACATTCATTCATCAAGAACAAGAAAGTTCAGAGTGGAACATGCAAATATCCCAAAAATCATGTGAGGACACACGTGCCTCATACTCGGGAGGAATAAAGTGCAAATATAAAAAATGTGAGTTCAAAACTATAAATGTTTTAACTACTACATTTATTTAATGGATTAAATATAAAAAACCAAAACATGCAAGGGATTAAAGGAAAATACCCTTAGCAGGGACAAGTATCACGCACGGAGGAGGGCACTGGCATACGACTCTGATCGACTGCAGCTGCAGGATCTGATGATGCATGGAATGTCAAGGACGTGCAAGGCATATGCGTTAGAGGCTCAGATCTAACGGCCCAAAAGCTACGCGGTCGAGTGGCTCGGATCAGATCTGGCAGAAGCGGGCTAATCCAACAGTTGAGAGGGGGTATGCAGGAACACTCTCCCAACGGACTTCAATCGAGCATCGAAGAAGATCTGACGACCCGATGAAGAGTCGGAGAGGCCCTGCAGGATCATGGAAGTGAGGCGCGACTATTAGCGGGCTCCGATGAAGGAGACTACAGCTAGATGAACGTGGCGGTGATGGCTCGCCTAGAGCTGTTCTGCCTGAGCAGCTAGGGATCCAAAGTGGGCTCCGAGCACGCGATTGTGCCTGTAAATGGAAGAGGGGACTCGAGGCGACGCTCCGGTCCACGTTATTGCAGCTGGAGATAAGAAAATCGACGGGGGTTGGTGTTCGACCTCCGGTGACCTCAACCTTGCTATGATGGAAGAGTTTGAGGATGATCAGGCCGCGGGAGAAGGCACGGGGTGAATCGATGTGTCTATCGTTGTGGAAGGGAGTGCGTAATGGTGCTCCGACCAGTTGGTCGGAGCAAAGGTGACGACGACGGTGCGAAATGGGAAAGGATCGAATGGACTGGGAAATGTAGCGGGAAAGATAAGCACCTGAAGGTTCAAATGAGTTCCTACACTCCATATGAAGGTGGTCTGATGGATCTTTGCCTCAACCAAATTGCGACTGGCAAGGAGGCTTGACGCGGCGGAGCTCCAGCCACGTCATGAGCTTGTAGCCTCCAGGCACCTCATGATGGTCCTAAAGCTATCCTTCAATAGATGTCACTCTAAGGAATGTGGCTCATGGTTTGTGGTGGCGTGAGGGATGAGCTAAGGCTCTGGAGGCGGGGGAGAAGATGCTATAGGCTGTTCGATGGTCCCAAAAGATTGGAGGGATACATAGAGCCCTAGGCAGATCCAGCTGCACCTAGGGATCCACGAGGATCATGGAAGTTCGGGCTTCAATCAGGCGATGAATTAGAGTCAAGAAGTGGTCGGGTTCAGGCGTGAATATTTGGAGAATAAGCTCTGGCGAGAGGAACGCAACCTGACCCGGTCAGGAAGAGACAGGTGAGTGGGGTCAATGGTCTGACATAGACCAATCAGAGATTAGGATTTACAAAAATCAAAGGAAATGGAATAAAAAATAGTAAATGAATTTAAATTAAAAAGTGTATAAAATGAAAAATGTCTATTATTTTACAAATTATTTTTCCTGTGTTTTTTAATTATTTTTATGAAAAATAATGTATATACAATATATAGTATTATATACATGTATAATATACATATGTCTTATGTACAAGTATTTTTATTTTATTTTTGTTCAAAAATAATTTTATTTTATATTCCATTTTGTTTAAAACATAAATTAAAGAGTATAAAATAATTTTTATTCTATTTTTGTAAATTACTTAAGGGTGTAAAACAAATAGTGAATGTAGTATGTATATGTGTATTTTGTACAAAGGTTTGATGATTTTATTTTTTATTTTATTTTCCTGATTTTTATTTTGTTTTTATAATATTATTAAAGCTATATACGAGAGTATAAAAAGAATAAAATAGTTTATTTCATTAATAAGAAATAAATAAATATGTACATGTATAGGTGATATGTACAATACATAGTGTGCCCTTATCTCTCTCTACTTAATTCTTTGCGATCAGCTCAAGTCCTGACCTTCTCTTGGGATTTAGGTCACTCTGTATTTATTCTAAATACATCTTCCTTTTCTTTTACCATTTATTCTTTTATTTTTATAAAATAGACTAAATATTATATATTAGCAAAGACATGCAGAATACTAAGTTATTGTATTTATATGTATTTGCAAGTGATTTTGCCAAAAAGAAAAGCTAAAAAAAGAATAAAGAGTGATAATTGTGGATTCATCAGTTCCCCCTATACTTAGGCTCTATTTAGCCTAAGTCTAGGCCATGAGAAAGTATGAGAACCAATGAGATCTCGAGAATACACAGAGAATGGTGAAGAAGAGAAGAAGAGACTCAAATTACTCTCCCCCTATACTTAGGATCTAATCATCCTAAGTATATCCACGAAATGAAATGATATGGAGTCGGGTTGAGTGATACGAATCACTGGGGAGGGAAAAGAAAGGAAACTATACGAGGAGAAGTAAGACTATACAAGGATCAAGAAGGTTTGTAACTAACCTTCTTGCAAGAACAAGGAGGTGGGTAATATACATAAGTGTCGTTGTCAGAATCGTCCTCAGATGAATAATAGTAAGGTGAAGGGATCGCCCAATGAGGGTCGACAGATGGCTTCTTGCTCAGATATTGCTTAAGAATAACCAAACTAATATAAATCACCTCATCCGGACCCGATGAGGATTCATCTGAAAATTCCTTCTCCGGTATGTTGAAGGAAACTTTCTTAGTCGGATTTCTAGAACCTGAAGCATTGAGAGGGAGAGGAGAGTGATGCACCTTGAGGGGTTCGGGGGAACACCTCGAGGAAACAATTCTCGACTTCCTCTCACTGGATAACAGACTAGAGGAAGGAGCAACCGTATTTTTGGGTGGGGTCAATTAAGTCGTGGTTTTCTACTTTGAAGGTCCAAGATGTGTTACGGTGCTAATTATGGGTTCCTCATCATGTGTATCACCATATAGATCGTAATATTCCTGAAGGGTGAGCATACATCTCGGATAGGTGCTAGTGGTCTCAGTTGGCTTAGCATTAGTAGTGATGCAAGCAATGGGAGTCATGGATGTGTGGGAACGGCCCGACACTCGGTACCTCAGGTATAGTAGAGAGGTGGGACTCATCTACCTCTCGATGGTTACAACTATCATCAGCTTTGTGGGTTACTTAGAGTAGAGTGTGTCAAAGAATGGGTGCAATCAGAGTGCTCCCAATGCTGTAAATTCGATCTCGTGAGTCTCACAATTATAGTCGCCTTAGCCAAGGCTTAGAACAGCTTCCCGAGAATAATCAGAGACTGGGAAAACTCTCCTCGGTGCTCAATGTCAACGACCATGAAGGCTACCTCGAGTAGAAAACCTTGGAAAGTAATGATGACTGAAATGATTCCTCTCATCCATTTTATAGATTGATCAACCAACTGAACACTCTCTCTCGACTTTCTGATTGGCCCGAGTTTGAGCTTCTCAAACAAGGAAGTTGGGAGGATATTTATCGATGAGTCATCATCGATTCTAGCTTGGGTGAAGGTAGTGTCTTTTATTTCACATTCAACCCTAGGCAATCGCTTCACTTTGTGGCTCTTAGTCTTTCTCCTCATCACCAAGGAGGCAACCATAAACACTAGATGTTTCTCAGTCCTTGTCCTCTTATTGCTTAACCTCTTAGACTTCAATTTACTTCTCACAAATCGTTTGAGGTCGGGGAAGTGATCTATGGACTTTATTAAGGGAAGATTAAAAATCAATTTCTTATTGAGTGCTTCCCTTAGGGTGAGATCCATTTTTTAGATATTTTTCATTTTCTAATTTTATAATATTTTCTGGTTTTTCAATCTTTTGATCTTTTGAATAATATAAAAATCAAAATAAAATTAAATAAAATATGAAACAAATATCTAAAACTTAATCTAATTTTTTATTTTTAATAATTAATGAAAGATACAATAAATAGAGGGGACATATATATATAATATATAATGAGGGACTAAAACCCAAGTTTCACATACGAACTCTGATTCTTTTGAATTTGATCTTGTTTTGAAGGTAATCGAATGTACATTAATTCAAAAGTGAGTAGGGCCCATATGATATTGTATGAGAGGGATATTGACGTTTTAAGGTTCTTAGTCTCAAACTAGGGTTTGGGTTTTATTGATCAATTTTACAAGTTAGTCTTTTTTTGATATTTTCCTTTATTAGTGTTAGTAATATATACATTACAGAGGTGATTTTATTCAATTCTGAATTAGTGAAAAATAGATAAAAATAGAAGAAAATATGACATAATACATGTGATATTTACAAATGAATTTGGCTTCTTATTTAATGCAAAAATGCATGCTAAAATGCAGACATTAAATCTAAATGCATGAATGAGAATATTGCAAAATAAATAGATAAATACAACTAATTAATCATGAACGAAGCTCTATTTTCAACTTTTAGAGTTATGGATCCTGGATTCATCATGCACGAAGAGGGCTGGTCAGACATGTCGAACATAAGACCGGACAAGACACCAAGCATATGAGCATTGATGACAAACCGAATGAGACAAAATTGTGGTTTAAGAAAGAGTCATCTGGAACTGGACCAGAAGAATGGGGGTGATATGGGTGAAAAGAAGTTGGGAGATCTTGCTGAATAGAAGAGTGACCCATAATCACGACACAAATGATGACAAAAATAAAGAAAAAAGACTAAAAAACCAAGCAGACTTAGGGACTATGAGGACTCAAAGAAAGATAAATGCATGATGAATCTATGATTCTCACTCTTTATTCTTTTATTTTAGCTAGTTATCTTCGCAAGGCATCATGTAAATAGGTGTAAATACAATAAGTTAGCATTTGGCATGCATGTGTTAAATGTATATAATTAGCATGTATTTATGCAAAAATAAATGAATAAAGGAAAAGAAAAAGGAATGAGGTATTTAGAATGAATACTTAGTGACCCGAACCCCAAGAGAAGGTCAAGCATTGGCCTGATCGCCAAATAAAACAAGTAGAGAGAGATAGGGCCTACTTTATATTGTATATATCACTAAATAATGATTTTTGAAAAAAATCAAAATAAAATGTTCTTTTTACCTTCTTGTATATAGTCCTAAAAATAAAACAAAAATTAGAAAAATAAAATAAAAATAAAATCCTTCTTACTTGTGCAAAATACATCTATATATGTCTTACTCTCTATTTATTAGACACATGTAAATTAGTAATAAAAATAAAATAAAAATCATTTTTTGACTCCTAAAAACATGTTGTAAATAAAAAATATAAAATTTTGGGTATTTTTGTAAAAAAAATAAAATAAAAATAATTGTACAAACTACATAGGTATATTATACATGTATATAATACATTATACTGTATAGAGATAAATATATTTTTCATAAAAATAAATAAAATCACAGAAAAATAGTTTGAAAAATAATAAATATTTTTCATTTTATACACTTTTTATTTTAAATCCATTTACTATTTTTATTGAATTTATATATATATTATGTAAAATCTTATTTTCTGATTGGTCGACTGGGATTGTTGACCTTTGGTCAACGGTTCCTCCCTCCCGAGTCAGACCCAGATCCTATTCGCCGGAGCCCCTTCTCAAAATTTTCTAGCCCGACTCCATGCTCATTTGACATCGAGATTTGGACCCGATAATCCTTGTACCTCCGACATCTCGTAGGTCCTTTGGTCGATCTGATTCTCCCTAGGGTTTCACACTTTCCTCTGATCTTCCTGGACGCCCAGGTGACCTATAAAGTATCTTCTTCCACCTCTACAGTGCCCTAGCTCATGCCTCGCACCTCCCTCCATCCTTATCCACATCCGGTTGAGTGACAACTTCTAGAGGGATCCTTCAGATCAGAGTTTGGTGGAGCATCCATGTTGCTCAGCCTTGCGGCCGGCATGCGCCGCCGCGATAAGCCTCCCAGCCTTCCACAACTTGGTCAAGGACACAACCTCGCTTTCCACCTTCGCCTAAAGCTCCAGAGTTCATCTCGAACTTTAGGTACCCCTCATTTCCCGTACATTTCCCTATTAAATCCATTCACTTCATCTTGCGTCGTTGCACCTTCGCCTGCTCCGACCAGTGAGTTAGAGCACCCACATTCGAACCTATCCGTTCAGATCGATGCACTGCATTGCCTTCCATCTGCCCCTACAGTCTGATCACCCTTAGGATCGACTACCAGGTGGAGATTGAGGTCTTGATCTCCTCTATCACCTTCGTCGGAGATCGAACCCCGCCCCACCTTCGCTTCTTTCTGTTTCTGCTCAAATAACCCCGACCGGAGTTTTGCTCAGAGTCGAGCTTGCCTTTGCAGGTGTTTGTGCGTGCAGGGACTCCAGTTCCAACCTCCAGAGGGTCCGCCAGAGTAGCTCCAAGTCCATATTCACTGCCACGCATATCCGGCCAGCAGCTCTTCCACCGGCCCCGTCAATTCGACGTGGGAGACTTCTACGATTGTTCCGACCCCTTCCGATCGATCATCAGAGCCGAGGATACCATATGAGGCTCCGGTGAAGTTCGCTGAGGCTGTGTTCTTACAGGTCCCCTCTCTACCATTGGATCGTTCCACCTCTGCCAGATCTGATCCTAGCTACCAATTGGAGCAGCCTTAGGGCCGTTGGATCTGACGCCTGACGCATCTGCGCCCCACATCTCCGACATTCTCTGAGGCGTCAGATCTGACAAAACAGGAGATCTGTATCGTACGTTCCACCGTCTGCCAGAAATCAACCCTTATATTTTCAGTATTTGCACTTTAGTCCTTCGAGTTTGAATAAACATGCATGCTCACGTGCATTCGTAGTGTTTTTGCAAGAACCATCCTGCACTTTTTAATGGTTATGGTTTGAATGAAATATTTCATGTATTTACATTTAAGCCCCTATGCATGGTGATTTGAGCATGTGTGTTTATTTCGTGGACTTTTTGCACTAGTGCCCCTAGACTTTTTGTATGTGTTACTATTGAGTCTGGAAACTTTAGGATAATTACAAAAAGATCCATACAACCTATGTCCCTTGTTTTTAATCAAATAATTATTAGTCCAATTTCAACAATTCCATAAAAATTACCATTAGCTCATGCTAATATGTAGTATTTATGGTAATTTTATGACTTGATTTATTTGTTTTGATATTTTCTAAAAATTAAAAACCCCTAAAAAATTTCTATCTATTTTATAAAATACCAAAAAATATAAAAATAGGTCAAAAATTCCATAAAAATTTCTACGTGTTTGTTTTAGTGTGTTCTTACTTTAGTATCAATTTTGTTGCATTATCTTTTATAAAAACCCAAAAATATCAAAAGACTAAAAATCTTATAAAAAATCTTAAAAATTCAGGAAAATTGAAAAAAATGAGATTTTAGTTTCTATAGGTAGATAATTTTATTTGCTTTGATATAAAATTGCTATCTAGGACATTAGGGCATTAAGTATTTTTAACTTATATTTTTGTCCTAGCTGTGCATTGGTTACCCTGATTTCCTTTCTTTTATTTTGAGAAAATCATATAAAAAATCTGAAAACTACCACATAATTACAAAAAACACTTGCATATTTGAAAAATATAAAAACATTTTTATTTCTAATTTTTGATCATTTTTAGCCTTAATAAAAATTGTTTGAGCTTGATTTTTCTTTATCTTTTTAGTTGTTTTTCTATTAAAAAATATAATATATGTAAATATTTCAACATCACAAAAAGATGCCTTTTAGTTTCTGATTCTCGATTATTTCGTAGACATTGATCGTGCTCCTTGTGTTCGACCCTGGTCGCTATACCAGGTTAAATAAATAGTAGAGACCGCTACATTAGATTTTTAAGCTTGATTGTTTTAAGTGTAGTCTTGATTGATTTTCTTGATTGACCGTGCCTTGTGATTCGGTATTGACCGTGCCTTGTGATTCGGATCGCAACGACCCTTAGACATATCTTAACCCTAGTTGCATAGCGAGTCATCAAAATTGCGTCGTTGCTGGGGAGCACGCTTATTAGTCATTTTCAACCATCATTGTTTTGTTTTTATTTGTTTTTAGATCTATTCATTATAACTACTTTCTGATTCATTTCTGTTTTACTTTTTGTACGAGGAACTACCCGAGGGTCGCTTTTGAGGAGACCCGTACTCGAGGAGAAGCAGAAGCAGTACAGAATAAGTTATAGTTCATAGAGTAGCATAGAGTAGTTTTTAGCATATATTATTATTATTATTGTAATAATATAGGGACTTCAGACTTGCTTGGACACTTTGGACACTTGGCATATATCAGGGTATGTTTCATCGAGTACCGGTGTGCTCGAGGGGCCTTACCGCGGTTTTCACCGATTTTGATTTTCTTGCCTTTTCTTTTCTTTGATTTTCGAAGAATTTGTCCCTTAGATTTAGGAATTTACTTGATTGTGATGTAATTGATTAAGGCCCAATCCCTAACTATTTGCCTGCACTTATAGTTCGTAGTTGGACCTAATTAATAAAATTAATAAAAAAAATTAACTTGGTTTCTTGAGAGGTCACGTGGCGCTAGAGGCCATATACAACACATGCAGGATCTGTTGGGGGCGGACACCGATCGACATCAGAGACCAGACTCCGACCTCTCTCTCTGACCAGTTAACTACAGTTCTTTGGGATTAGAAATGACTCATCTAAGGTCGTTTTCTTCTTGCATCATTTATATTAGATTTATTTTTATCTTTAAAATTATGCACGGATCACCATGCATGTAGAGTGCTGGTGACAGGTACACATCTCTTACTTGGCATGCATCATCGTGTTTGATCGCGCATCGGCTTTTTCGACTTTTCCCCCCATTTTTGGACTTTAAATAACAAGGACATAGAAAAATTCATTAAGCGTTTGTTTACTTATTGAAAAATTCCTAAAAAGAGATAATCATAAAATTGGGACTGCTAAACAAACTTGACCTTAAAAGACACTCGACTTAAAAATCTATCTTGGGAGAGCAATCCCCTCATCGTTTGGTTTCCTTGCGTGAGAGAGTGACCCTCACACTAGGATAGAGCCATACATGAACTCTCGTTAGACTACTGGTCTTGGGGTTAGTCGTTCTCCAGTGAGGATCGCTCCAGTCTCCGGTAAAGCGGGCCGCGATATCCTTAACAGTGCGAGGTGATCGAGTAGATGGTAAACGGTCAGCAACTTATACTGACTGGGAAAGATCTAGCTTTGGGATTGGGACAGTCTTTTGAGAGCATCGGGTTCCTACCATCTCTCTTAATCATCCTGTTAGACTGAATTATCACCTAAATAAAATTGACAAGATAAAAGATCGAATCTTCACGGTCATTAGCTCCGCGTTACGTAGGTGAATTGGCGGTTTGATTGCTGATCTAGTTTGTTTTTAGATCCCATCTGCCTTCTCTCCACATCACGATGATGGGCCGGAGATCCCTTAGGCAGCCCTTGGCTGCACCGCTTTCGAGCACTCTGCCCCATTCATCTAGGTTGGTTCGTGAGAGCTTAGACCTGCTCTCTGAACCCGTGTTCGATTCCACCATGTTCCCCCTCGATCACCCTTCTTTTAGTCCTGAGGTGCCAGAACAGAGACCATCACAGATATTCATTCATTTTACGGCACCTAAGTTTGGGTCTTTTGCCTTTGTAGAGACGCAAGAGATGGCCAGCAACTAGGAGCGCACCGATGGGCAGCCCTAGCTACCACATATGTTTTAGATCAGGGCTCCATCAACAACACATTGTTAGCCTCCCTGAAGACGATGCAGAGATAGATCAGAGACTAGGGGGCCTTCATGGAAGATATACGTAGAGAGACGACACATATGTGAGTTGATCGAAGAGAGCCGAACCAAGCCTGTTGATGAATCCACGTTTCATCATCTTTATTATATCATTTTGGCCTTAAAAACCCTAGTAAATGCGTGTAAATAGAGCTAATTCATGCATTTTAGCATTCATGCATAGGTGTGTAAATACTGTATAAATTGCGGTTTTTAAAGCCAAAATTATAGAATAAAGAAAAGAAAAGAAAAAGAATAAAATATTGTAAATATTTTATGACCCGAAACCCCGAGACCTAGGCATCTTGATGAATAGGTCGACAAGGAATAAAGTAGGGGGAGATAAGGGCTAAAAGACAGATAAAATACCTATAGTTTATATTCATTCTTTATTCATTTTGGGACCTATTTTTGGTTCCACTTTTTGTACATCAAATAAAGAAACTTTGTACATGAAAGTTGTAGATAATTTAATAAAGAAAAATACAAAATTGATTTCACAGAAAAATAATGTACAGATAAAAAGTTATGGTCTGAATAAAAATCCAGAATGCCAACTTCCCAGACCCGTATCTCACAAATAAAAACTCCAAATGCAGCGTACTCACCTTTAATTGTATATAGAAGAAAATAATCTAATTAATGGTGGTGGTTTCGCATTTGGCGGAGCTACGGTTTAAAAGTTGACTTTTGGACCCTCATTGTATACTTGTACATATTAAAATATTCAATTTATTCATTATTTATTATTTTTATAATTTTATATTTTTATAATGTTGTAAATAATACTTATAATAATTATGTATATTAAAATCAGAATAAAAAACATCATTAAAACTCAAATAAAAATACTTGTATATATTTGATACATAGGTATTATACATACACTTATACCTATATAAAATACCTTTATATTTTATTTAAGATACAAAATAAATCAGAAAAATAAAATAAAAATATATTTGTGTAAATAAAAGTATTCTATAATTTTATAAAATACTAAATAAAAATAATAAAAATAAAATACCTAAATAAAAAAATAAAATACTCAAATACATAGATATAGATACCTATAAGGGTATAAATGCAAACTTGTAAAAATATGTCTCATAAAAATAAATAAAAATCATAATAAAATAATTTATAAAATAATAAACATTTTTTATTTTACAACTAAAAATTAATAAAATCATCTCCTATTTTAAATCTAATTAACAAATCTTTTCTCCAAGGTTTTTTCTGGTTGGTCCACGTGGACCAACCAGATTTCTTCCTTGTTTGACCTCGGTCAACTCTCTGACCGAGGTCTGGCTATTGTCAGACATGCGTTTTTCAAGGTTTTTGCCCCTTTTTGGAGGGCGCACCTTGCATCCTTTGGTGTCAATGTCTGAAGGACTTTTCCTCCTCGATATACCACCTTGCACGCCCATTGATTGCCTCGGAGATTGGATGCCTGTGCCACCTCTGGTACGCCCTCGAAGAGAGCTCCTCGACCATGTTTTCAAAAACCACCCAAAAAACCCCATTCCACTTTGAACCCGTTTTGCCCTAAGCTAAGCCCTTCCCCTTGGCATCCTGGATCGAGAGAGGTGACAGCTCCTCTCCGGCGAGCTCGAGGAGGTGTTAGGCTAGGCGGATCGTGGTGTCCAACCCCCATCTCCGGCCTTGCGGCCGTGAGGTTCAACCTTGGGCTCCATAGCCCTCGAGGTCATTTCTTTCTTCCTATTTTCTTGCTCATTAGGTAGCTGTTAGTCCTAGCTTTGATTTCGTGCTTTTAATTTGCCATTTAAACCGTTGATTGGACCCGATTTCACCATCAAACACTCGCCGGAGCCCTCAAGCTCCGGCCACCATCTCCGCTAGTCCGCTCCACCTTTTCCCCCCTTTTTGCTGGCCCCTGGACCCTTTTACTGCTGCTGGTATCTTTCTTGCAGGTCCAGGGCGAGGAGACCCCCGCGTGGGGTCGATTTTTGCAGACGCCGGAGAGGAGAGGCCGCGCGCCGCCACTGTCGCCGTGCGCGCCTGTGCAAGAACGAAGGGGGAGGGGCGTACAGCTGCCGTCGATTCCCCCTCCCCGTATTTGATCCCGACCGTCAACCTAAGGAGGAGACCCAGCCGTCCGATCGAGCGCCATCTTTTAATCCTGAGCGTCGGCGTGCGAAGGGGTATCCGCCGTTGCAGTTCCGACACGTGGCATAAGTGGACGATCGAGCACCGTTGGATCTGCCAGCCTACTGGGTATTTTGCGTACATAGCCCAGCGTTTTTGTGTTATTATCTTTTAGTTTATAATCTTTCAACGGCCTTTAAGAATTTGTGTAATATTTGCAACATTCCCCCCTCGGTTTTGGCTTATTACGAATTCGCCCCTCCCAGGCGCGTGTGCCTGGGCACGTGGGGCTGGGATTTTTGCTGGCATATCCTTCGCGTTTGGTGTATTTGCTAATAGTCCAGACACTATTTTCTTTAGAACATTATTTTGTGAGATTTTTGCGCTTCAGCCCCTGACCTTTTTGAATATTGCAAAACTGCCCCTGCCAGTGGAGCACGTGGTTCATCACGTGTCTACTTGGTGATTTTGCGGGGATAGACTCGTAGCTTGCGCTTTTAACTTTTAGTCCAGAGAATATTTTATGCAGTATATATTTTGTGCGAAAACTGCAGAAAAACCCTTGGGATCTTGCATATTTGCGTAAATGCCCTTACCAGACTTTTAAATCTTTAAGTGATTGATATAATTAATTAGGGTATCATTTTAACTCCAAAATCTCTCAAATTTTGAACTTAAGTTCCTGGACACGTGTATTTTGACGCCCTATTTTTAGTTTTTGATTTTATATTATTTTCATATTTATTAAAATCAAAAACAGCCTTTTTGTGTACTGTCTACCTTAGAAAATACCAAAAAAATATCAAAACACCTCCAAAAATTCCCAAAAATTCACCTAGTGTCTATTTTATCCTATTTTAGTGTCAGTCCAAAAATCATTAAAAATCTCAAAAGAAAAACACTAAAAATCTCAAAACACTTAAAAACTTCGAAAAAATATAAAAAATAGTAGAAAAATCCAAAAAATACAAACTCAGCTTCTGTTTGTCACTTATTTTATTCTCTTTATTAGAAAAATAGTGTGAAACATTTTGATTACTGGTTGGTACTTTTAACTTGCATTTTTGTCACAGCCAGCCCTATTTCCACTGTTTTGCCTTAATTCAGTATTTAAAAATATCAAAAACATCTTGAAAAACCCCCAAAAATCTCAAAAACAGTAAAAAAAGCATAAAAAGACTAAAAAGACTTTGTTTCCTAATTTTTGGATATTTTTATCTATTTTGATAATTGCCTCTTTCTCCTTTTTATTACATTGTCTTTATTTTCCATTATTGAAAAAGAATATAAAAAAATATAAAATATAAAAAGAAAATATAAAAATCAGTAAATTAAAAATCAAAATACAAAAAAATATAAAATTAAAAATTAAATAAAAAATTATAAAATTAAAAACCCACAAAAAAATAGCATCATAGGCACTTAATCACAACACACACATTTTTGAGCAATCTTTGCCCCGTTCTACCTGTCTGCTCCCTGTGTTCGACCTCTACAATACTTGCACCTATACACATCTTTGTTGTAGAGTTATAATAAATTTTAACTCCGCACATTTACATTCATTGCTTGATATATCTGTCGTGGGTTAATTGTTGTTTTAATCCGAATTTCGTGTGGTCGATTCAGCGACTGAGTTCCCGCCTTGTGTGAAACTTAAGATCACCGATTTTTGGGTTAAACACCTGTGGTGGAGAGATACCAGAGCTTGGAGTACGAGACGGAGGACATCCAGAGGAGCCACCGAAGCTAGTCCAACCAGCTAGGACAATGAGAGAGTTGCACAAACCTGGTGCGACTCTTACACATCGTTGTATTCAGCTTCTAGCGATCCTGGGAGATTTCAAACACCCCCCTCAGACTATCAGTTGTTGACCAAGTTCCACGGGCTTGCCAACAAGGAGTCGCATCTTCATTTGCAAGAATTCGAGATGATCTACAACACGGTCCAGGACAGATATGTGGACGAGGACAAAGATGTTGTCTTTGTGCGAGGAACCGCGGATCGAGGGAGGCGCTTCACCCTAGGCGCCTACGCACCCACGTGAAGCCGGCATCTGCCAGCCGAGCATCGAGGAGACGAAGGGGAATTTTGAAGACCGTGCTCTACTTAGTTGCATTTTCTTTTTGTAGTATTTATTTTTGTAATTTTTGCGAGAGAGAGACCACTATTATTGTAATAATATAGGTACCCCCGGACTTGGACATTCGAGCCTAATTTCCAAGTGTTTGTTCACTTGGGGGCTCATCACGGTTTTTACGGCTTTTCATCGCATTTTTTTATTTTGTTTTGTTTTCCGATTTTATTTCTTTTGTGTGATTGAGCCCCTAGTTCTAGGATTGTTTGCGATAGACTAAGGCCAAACACCTAATATTTTGCATGCACCTATAGTCTCGTTTGGACTTAGTCAAATTTCAAAAGTTGATCATCACCTTCAATCCATCGCGCCGCGAGCTCTCCCCGCAAAGCGCTTTCTCCTACCCTCAATTTGTTGAGCAGAGGAGGGGTGAGCCTAGACCGAACTCTAGGGTTGAGGATTGGCGGTCAACTTGTGGTTCTTCACGATAATAGCAATTTCTGAAACTTAGGGCGATTTCATCGGCTTCTGCATTTGCATATAGATAGGTTTCAATTCTGCTGAGCATCCTTGCATGTAGAGTGCTGGAGGCAAGGTGAGCATTTACGCTTTAGCATCCATCATCATTTTTGATCGCTTGCATTGCTTTCCCGCTTCTCCCTCTGATTTTGCCAACGTAGGTGCTCAAAGGAATTGAATCCCCGATAGGCTTGTGCATTTTTTATTAAAAATCCAAAAAAAGTGATAACCAAATAAAATTGGGACTGCTAACATTACTTGACCCTAAAATTCACCAAAAAGAAAAATCTTGTATTGGGGCGAGTAATCCCCTCATTGTCTTCGCTTCTACTTGCTCGCGCACACACTAAGGATTAGTGCCCAAATCCCATATTCAGCCCCCTAAGTGTTTGTGCAATCTTTGACTTCTCACCTAACTCTAAAACCGACAAGATAAAAAGACCGCTCTTTACGGTCTCTACCGAGTTGAGTAGGTGAATTGAGGGTTTGATTTGTTTCATTTTTGCTTGTGATTGTTTTGAGTGTGTCCTAGATCATCTCTGCGCACTTGCGCCTTTTTCTTCACTTCTCTTGAATTGACCATCGTGCTCTCCTGATCATTTTCTTTTGTTTCGAGATGGCCGACTGGAGCGCATTCTATCCGGACTTTGCGGATCATTCGTTCACTCCAGCCGGTCCACCTCCTTTTTTCCAGGAGGACCTTGCTCCTGATTTTTGTACATATCCGACCAACCCACTATTTCAGGATTCGGACTTTGACCTTCGCCAGTCATTCCCACCACCATCTCCTACACATTTCGACAACCCGCTCTTCCTTGAGTATCCTGATCCGGAATGTGATTTTTGTCCACACCCACCGCCCACATTCGACTCACCCGATCCTGAGATTTTGGAGTCACCTTTCATGATATCCACACTTGAGACCTTGAATCAGATGATGGAGCATATGAACTCAAGGATCATTGATCTAACTAGTTTAAATAAGAACCAAAATGCTGCTCCAGTCTTTGAGGATATGGAATCATTTGAGGACGACCATGAGAGCTTGCAATCGCCAAAAATACAAAAAAATGAGAAAAACGTAAAAACACAAAAAGATTTTGGGAGACACATGATTGAGTCGGACTGTGAGGAGAGTGCCCACTTGCCAGATCCTTGGTCCACACAGCCTTTCACACCCGGTCCCACCTTTGACCCCGAGGATGCCGCTGTACAGACTGCTCTTGGCATGCCTCGTGTATATGATGATTCCGACTTCCTCCCTTGTATAGAGGAGGTCCAAAAATTCAAAAAAATGTTGACTGAACCCGAAGTGGTGGCCACCATTCATGAGATCATCCGTGCCCCACTTCAGCAGGCCATGACCGATTCATCTGCTCCTCTTCCCAAGAAGAGAAAGCGGAGGAGCAGATCTGAGCGTCATATCTTGACCATGGCCACTGCCCACGCCATCACACATCGTCCCATTCCTCGGAAGAGGAACACTGCCACGCCATTCATTAGCTGCACCATCTCTGACCACACATGTGATCGCACTCTCCTAGACGGCGGTGCTTCGATTAGCATCATACCCTTCTCGTTGGTACAGTCTCTTCACCTAGGGCCTCTCAAGAAGACCAGGATGATCGTACAGTTTGCTGATGGATCAATTAAGAGGCCGAAGGGTATCCTTGAAAACGTCGTCGTATCGATTCAGGGCATGAGTTATCATGTTGATTTTGTCGTATTGCCCATGGAGACCTCCACAGGGGAGCACTCTCCAATCATCCTGGGACGACCATTCCTCGCCTCTGCGAGGGTCGTTATTGATTACGGATCAGGAGAGATTCGCTTTCGTCCTGCTGATGAGAGCGAAGTTTCGATCACCACACCCATTGTCGACCAGAGACCTGCACCTGACGTGACTACACCTGTTCTGGCTGACCTCGAGGACCATGACCTTGATGATACTATCAGAGAATTTTGCTGTCTATTGGATTCCACTGAGACCTGAGAATTCCTCCCGGCTGAGGAAACCTCGGAAAGCATGGACCTCGACGTTCCTTCTTCTGGGACTTGGTGTTGTGTTGATGACATCCGCGGGATTTACACGATCGATACCATTGAGCGGAGGGCAGATTTAGAGACTATACAGGACGGACATGCTCTGATTACTTCCACTGATGAGTCCGCTCCTGTCCACGTAGATACTGATGAGACTAAGGCCGAATTTGATTTTGTTGCTTTTCTTCAGAGATTCGGGCCTTTTGATGAGAAAGATGATCCAGTTGAGATTATAGAGGACGAACAGAGTTCGACTACTTCCACCGATGAGTTCGTGCCTTTTGATTTTGACTTGGACGAGACCTCGCAGGACGATACTGAGTACACTACTTCCGATGATGATGAGTTCGTCCCATTCCACTTTGATATCAGCGAGACTCCCAAGGCCGGACCTAGCCGCACTTCTTTCACTGATTCGTCTGTGCCTTCACACCCTAGGGCCCCTGAGGATTTACTTTTTGTCGACCCTGATCGGCTTCCGTCCACTGTGGACCCCGATGTCGACCTGCATCACACTAGATCTATTCCTCCGCGGTCCCGCAAGAAGGTTCGCTTTCTACCTTCTTGACCCTTTGTACATCCATCCTGTTGTACATTCGTGTTGTGTACCTCCGTCTCTCTCCCGTTTTGCTCGTCTACCCATTCTCGTGTTTGCCTTGCTTAGGACGCACTTTGTCCTAAGTATAGGGGGGTGGACGAGCCGAGTGCTCTTTCATCGTTCCGTGTCATCACTCCTGTTGTTGCCTATACTTAGGGCTTCTTTTACCCTAAGTATAGGGGGAGTGGTGCGTATATCCTCTGATCTATTCTTCTATCTTCAGATCTCTTTTCTTCTTTTCTTCTTTTCTTCTTTTCTTCTTTTCCTTTTCTATCTTCTGTATCTATCAGAAAGGTGCTACCCCTTGTAGACAATCTTCTATAGTTAGGACGTATTTTGTCCTAAGTATAGGGGGGTGTGCACCCTGAGTTTCCTCTATTCTTTTCGATCCTCTCCACTGTCTCCTCTTCTTGTCTATACTTAGGGATATCTTACCCTAAGTATAGGGGGAGACAATCTGAGTACGATCTGTTCATTCCCACCCTTGACCCTCCCTGCTTTGTGTACAGTCTGCTATACTTAGGATTATTTGATCCTAAGTATAGGGGGGACGGTCAACTTCTCATTCGTTTGTTCATCCATTCCTTTATTTATTTATTCTTTAGATTTTCCTATACTTAGTACGAGTTATGTCTTCTCTTTTCTCTCTGATCTATGAGGACATAGCTCAAGCTAAGTATAGGGGGGTCGTATATACTACGTATATACTTTAGCCATAACTCGTACTTTCGTAATTTCGTAATAATATGGCTAATAATTCTTTAAATTCATTAAAAATTCTTAATAAAAAGATGTAATTATTCCTCAAATTCTTTTTGTATTTACTGATTAATAAATCAGGTGAAAATGTTTTTTTGCAAAATGTTTGAAAAATAGTTTGAAAATCTTTGTGAACATCTATTGAAAACTATTTTGAAAATATTTTGTTTCATGTTTTCAACCTGTGTAAAAATGTGTGGTTTGTAAAATTTCTTTTCTTTGTGTGAAATAAAATGTTTGAAAAATGATTTGCAAATGGTTTGAAAAATGGTTGCAAAAATGATTTGAAAAACCTATATATACTGTTTTGAAAACCTTTGCAAAATGATTTTCAAATGTGTGTAAAATGTTTGTAAAAACTATTTTGGACTATAGTTTTCAAAAATTATGTGAAAATTGTTTTCAAATAAGTTTGAGGAATATTTGCATCACACCAAAAATCATCTATATATATACGTATAAAATTGATCACTTACCCTTGTAAATTCTAAAATCCACTTCTTGTATATATAAGAAGCACTCCCGTGTACATATTTTCACCTAGTTTTCAGCCAAAACTTTTTATTTTCAAAAATTCCCAAAAACATTTGCAAAATTAAAATCCAAAAACACTTGAAAAATCTTTTTGAAAAATACAAAAAAAAAAAATTTGCATCTGCATGCATCATATTTTCAAAAAGCCATAAAAAGTTTAAAATCTTTGAAAATTGCATCACAAAAATATTTTCTGCATTGCATTGCATAGCATTAGCATTTTTCGGATTGAGTTTGATAGTTGAACGAGTCTGAGTAAAATCCGAAGATTGGAGCTTGATTGGACCTTCTAATCTACCTAATAACAGGAACCTTATAGGAACTGGGTTTGAGGTACTTCAGGTCTAGTTGACTTAATTCTTTGTGGATCACGAGACTTGGTTCAATGGATTCTTGACTGCCTAAGTAGAGTATTTCAGAGCACACGTACGACTCTTGTTGATAATGACCTAACTTGGACACCTGCACCTTTCACATGGCTCAACTCAGTTGGAGTGGTGAGGGGATTGGATTTGCCGGTATGAGACGCACACAAGTGGAAACACTTGTCCTCCTCTAGGGAGGGAAGTGCACCCCAACCCGTCCAGTGATTAGGAAGTCTAAAGACAGGAGGCTGTGGGTTGCGATAAAGCTTCAAAAGAGGGATAGTCTACTGGCTCAAGAGGAAAAACTCCTTATGTAAATGCTGCTGTGAATAGTATTTCAAAAAAAAAAAAAAAGTTCAGGCATGTACAAAAATAAAAAGCCTGCAAAGTATGTACATATGTGTAAAGTCAATAAGCAAGCTTGAGTTCCAAAGTCATATCATGTGAGCCTGCAGCAGGATGACTTGACTACACTGGTCTTGCATCCAAGGATAGGTAGCTACACTGGCTACCGTCCATTCTTCTCTTCACCCCCTCCTCTTGAGCTGGTTGCCACTTGAACTTAGAAGGGAATACCCCGCTCCTCGAGGATGGAGTCATTGGATTGGGGAATCATTGGGTTGTCGTACTGGAGAAGTCAGTTTCTTTGTCATTCTAGTTGGGGAGAGCCACCATCACTTACACTGTACAAGTCAGATTCATGGTCGTAAGGGTTTGCGTATGAATTGAGATATTTCTGACCTGGCTATCGAGGAGACTTGGACAGAGTTTTGGGATTCTCAGGGACTGTTGGATTTCAAATTCGGTTCTCATTAAGGTTCCACCCGCACTAAAATTCCAAAGGTCCGACTTAAGCTCCAAACTTTGATTTTGTGAAGATAAGTTTGACAATTAAATTTAGTCCATCTTTCTTCTTTTTCTTTTCTTTGTTTTTCTTTTCTGCACTTATTGCATAAGTGTTTGCTAGGGACTAGCAAAGGCAAGTATAGGGGGATGATGAATCCACGTTTCATCATCTTTATTCTATCATTTTGGCCTTAAAAACCCTAGTAAATGCGTGTAAATAGAGCTAATTCATGCATTTTAGCATTCATGCATAGGTGTGTAAATACTGTATAAATTGCGGTTTTTAAAGCCAAAATTATAGAATAAAGAAAAGAAAAGAAAAAGAATAAAATATTGTAAATATTTTATGACCCGAAACCCCGAGACCTAGGCATCTTGATGAATAGGTCGACAAGGAATAAAGTAGGGGGAGATAAGGGCTAAAAGACAGATAAAATACCTATAGTTTATATTCATTCTTTATTCATTTTGGGACCTATTTTTGGTTCCACTTTTTGTACATCAAATAAAGAAACTTTGTACATGAAAGTTGTAGATAATTTAATAAAGAAAAATACAAAATTGATTTCACAGAAAAATAATGTACAGATAAAAAGTTATGGTCTGAATAAAAATCCAGAATGCCAACTTCCCAGACCCGTATCTCACAAATAAAAACTCCAAATGCAGCGTACTCACCTTTAATTGTATATAGAAGAAAATAATCTAATTAATGGTGGTGGTTTCGCATTTGGCGGAGCTACGGTTTAAAAGTTGACTTTTGGACCCTCATTGTATACTTGTACATATTAAAATATTCAATTTATTCATTATTTATTATTTTTATAATTTTATATTTTTATAATGTTGTAAATAATACTTATAATAATTATGTATATTAAAATCAGAATAAAAAACATCATTAAAACTCAAATAAAAATACTTGTATATATTTGATACATAGGTATTATACATACACTTATACCTATATAAAATACCTTTATATTTTATTTAAGATACAAAATAAATCAGAAAAATAAAATAAAAATATATTTGTGTAAATAAAAGTATTCTATAATTTTATAAAATACTAAATAAAAATAATAAAAATAAAATACCTAAATAAAAAAATAAAATACTCAAATACATAGATATAGATACCTATAAGGGTATAAATGCAAACTTGTAAAAATATGTCTCATAAAAATAAATAAAAATCATAATAAAATAATTTATAAAATAATAAACATTTTTTATTTTACAACTAAAAATTAATAAAATCATCTCCTATTTTAAATCTAATTAACAAATCTTTTCTCCAAGGTTTTTTCTGGTTGGTCCACGTGGACCAACCAGATTTCTTCCTTGTTTGACCTCGGTCAACTCTCTGACCGAGGTCTGGCTATTGTCAGACATGCGTTTTTCAAGGTTTTTGCCCCTTTTTGGAGGGCGCACCTTGCATCCTTTGGTGTCAATGTCTGAAGGACTTTTCCTCCTCGATATACCACCTTGCACGCCCATTGATTGCCTCGGAGATTGGATGCCTGTGCCACCTCTGGTACGCCCTCGAAGAGAGCTCCTCGACCATGTTTTCAAAAACCACCCAAAAAACCCCATTCCACTTTGAACCCGTTTTGGCCTAAGCTAAGCCCTTCCCCTTGGCGTCCTGGATCGAGAGAGGTGACAGCTCCTCTCCTGCGAGCTCGAGGAGGTGTTTGGCTAGGCGGATCGTGGTGTCCAACCCCCATCTCCGGCCTTGCGGCCGTGAGGTTCAACCTTGGGCTCCATAGCCCTCGAGGTCATTTCTTTCTTCCTATTTTCTTGCTCATTAGGTAGCTGTTAGTCCTAGCTTTGATTTCGTGCTTTTAATTTGCCATTTAAACCGTTGATCGGACCCGATTTCACCATCAAACACTCGCCGGAGCCCTCAAGCTCCGGCCACCATCTCCGCTAGTCCGCTCCACCTTTTCCCCCCTTTTTGCTGGCCCCTGGACCCTTTTACTGTTGCTGGTATCTTTCTTGCAGGTCCAGGGCGAGGAGACCCCCGCGTGGGGTCGATTTTTGCAGACGCCGGAGAGGAGAGGCCGCGCGCCGCCACTGTCGCCGTGCGCGCCTGTGCAAGAACGAAGGGGGAGGGGCGTACAACTGTCGTCGATTCCCCCTCCCCGTATTTGATCCCGGCCGTCAACCTAAGGAGGAGACCCAGCCGTCCGATCGAGCGCCATCTTTTAATCCTGAGCGTCGGCGTGCGAAGGGGTATTCGCCGTTGCAGTTCCGACACGTGGCATAAGTGGACGATCGAGCACCGTTGGATCTGCCAGCCTGCTGGGTATTTTGCGTACATAGCCCAGCGTTTTTGTGTTATTATCTTTTAGTTTATAATCTTTCAACGGCCTTTAAGAATATGTGTAATATTTGCAACATTCCCCCCTCGGTTTTGGCTTATTACGAATTCGCCCCTCCCAGGCGCGCGTGCCTGGGCACGTGGGGCTGGGATTTTTGGTGGCATATCCTTCGCGTTTGGTGTATTTGCTAATAGTCCAGACACTATTTTCTTTAGAACATTATTTTGTGAGATTTTTGCGCTTCAGCCCCTGACCTTTTTGAATATTGCAAAACTGCCCCTGCCAGTGGAGCACGTGGTTCATCACGTGTCTACTTGGTGATTTTGCGGGGATAGACTCGTAGCTTGCGCTTTTAACTTTTAGTCCAGAGAATATTTTATGCAGTATATATTTTGTGCGAAAACTGCAGAAAAACCCTTGGGATCTTGCATATTTGCGTAAATGCCCTTACCAGACTTTTAAATCTTTAAGTGATTGATATAATTAATTAGGGTATCATTTTAACTCCAAAATCTCTCAAATTTTGAACTTAAGTTCCTGGACACGTGTATTTTGACGCCCTATTTTTAGTTTTTGATTTTATATTATTTTCATATTTATTAAAAATCAAAAACAGCCTTTTTGTGTACTGTCTACCTTAGAAAATACCAAAAAAATATCAAAACACCTCCAAAAATTCCCAAAAATTCACCTAGTGTCTATTTTATCCTATTTTAGTGTCAGTCCAAAAATCATTAAAAATCTCAAAAGAAAAACACTATAAATCTCAAAACACTTAAAAACTTCGAAAAAATATAAAAAATAGTAGAAAAATCTAAAAAATACAAACTCAGCTTCTGTTTGTCACTTATTTTATTCTCTTTATTAGAAAAATAGTGTGAAACATTTTGATTACTGGTTGGTACTTTTAACTTGCATTTTTGTCACAGCCAGCCCTATTTCCACTGTTTTGCCTTAATTCAGTATTTAAAAATATCAAAAACATCTTGAAAAACCCCCAAAAATCACAAAAACAGTAAAAAAAGCATAAAAAGACTAAAAAGACTTTGTTTCCTAATTTTTGGATATTTTTATCTATTTTGATAATTGCCTCTTTCTCCTTTTTATTACATTGTCTTTATTTTCCATTATTGAAAAAGAATATAAAAAAATATAAAATATAAAAAGAAAATATAAAAATCAGTAAATTAAAAATCAAAATACAAAAAAATATAAAATTAAAAATTAAATAAAAAATTATAAAATTAAAAACCCACAAAAAAATAGCATCATAGGCACTTAATCACAACACACACATTTTTGAGCAATCTTTGCCCCGTTCTACCTGTCTGCTCCCTGTGTTCGACCTCTACAATACTTGCACCTATACACATCTTTGTTGTAGAGTTATAATAAATTTTAACTCCGCACATTTACATTCATTGCTTGATATATCTGTCGTGGGTTAATTGTTGTTTTAATCCGAATTTTGTGTGGTCGATTCAGCGACTGAGTTCCCGCCTTGTGTGGAACTTAAGATCACCGATTTTTGGGTTAAACACCTGTGGTGGAGAGATACCAGAGCTTGGAGTACGAGACGGAGGACATCCAGAGGAGCCACCGAAGCTAGTCCAACCAGCTAGGACAATGAGAGAGTTGCACAAACCTGGTGCGACTCTTACACATCGTTGTATTCAGCTTCTAGCGATCCTGGGAGATTTCAAACACCCCCCTCAGACTATCAGTTGTTGACCAAGTTCCACGGGCTTGCCAACAAGGAGTCGCATCTTCATTTGCAAGAATTCGAGATGATCTACAACACGGTCCAGGACAGATATGTGGACGAGGACACAATCAAGATGATGGCTTTTCCATTCTCCCTGGTCGACAGAGCAGCCTAGTGGCTGAAACATTTAGGGAGATATGTCACTTTGTGGGAACAGCCCCGGACCGAGTACTTGAACACATACTATCCACTCGGTCGGACGAATGCAGCTCGAGCTTTGTTCAAAGACTTCTCCATGATCCCCAACGAGCAATTCCATGAGGCTTGGGATCGATTCCTGAGCTCATTGACCGGTGTCTACATCATGATATTTCGAAGCCCAATCTAGTATAGAGTTTCTTTTGTGGGCTAACACCGGAGCTGCAGGGGCTTGTGAATGCTTCTATGGGGGCTCCTACTTCATCAAAGACAAAGACCAGGTCTGGTCCATATATGAGGAGATGGCCTAGAATTACACAGTTATGTCCCAGACCCGTCTCTACACTCAGAGGGAGCCCTCACCCAAGGTCGTAACCTATCATAGGATATCACAGATCGATGCAGTTCCATCTACCTCTCTAGCAGCCGCATCATAGGTAGAGTCGTCGGCCACTGATATGGGCATTATAAACGAGAAGCTTGATCGCATCGAGATTATTGAGAAGAAGCAGTGCCAGGGCATGACTCAGATCGATCAGTTTGCACAGACTTTGAGTGACCTGAAGACCCAGATCATGTGTCTCCAGGAGGCACAGACGGCTTCTCAGCCCGTCTCAGGTCACGAGTTGACCCTAGCACCAGCAACCCGACCTAGCACTGCACCCAGTACCGATAGGTTAACCACATACAGGCGGAGTCATTCCAGCAACCACAACACCAGTACCTTCAGCCATCACCATCTCAGGACGCTCAGATGGTGGTGTATCAACAGGATCAACCACTAGTAGTTCTTCCTCCACCTCCCTTGGAGCAGGAGCCATTGATGGAAGTCAACAGGATTTGGTATGACCAGTAGAAGCCCAGGATCTGCCAGGATCACCCCAGATTCAGGTGGTTGCCTGGAGGTGCCTCATCCCAACAGCAGCCTCCAGCTCAGGGTGGACAGTTCAGCTGGCCTCAACAGGCAGCCCCAGTTCCCTCACAAGCCACACTAGTAGCATTACCAGTCGGGTCCTCGTGCCTACCAGCAGGGACAACCGTGGAGGCAACACCAACAACAACCTCAACAGTATTCTCAGCTTCCTCCTCATCAGCACTAGCAGCAGCTTCACTTTCAGAGAGCCAACCCATCCGGTTCTCATGGGCCAACCTATGAGAATCTTGCTCTTGATGATCTAGCCCGCCTATTTTCTGACCAGCAGGCCACATTCAGGCGGGAGATGGATGAGATCCGCCAGGAGATGAGGGAGATCATCAAAGGAAAGGCCACCATACCTGCTCAGATCGAACCCAACCTGAACAATTTGAAAAGAAAATCTGAGCAGATACTGTTCACAGAGACTATCACTCCTAGTGATTTATTGGGTGACATTGCTTTATATACATTTGATGCTGACTTGGTTACACTTAGGAGCGGTAGGATGCCAGCTGAAGGCACCTCGTTTGAGCGACTACACCACGAGGATGTAGGAGTGCCAGACAAGGAGGATAACGGTAGTGATGCCGCTCAGGACGATGATGACGGTGGTGTTAGACGCGACCAAGGATGTTGATCCAGCCGATGGTACTGAGGTCGTCGCTTCCCCATATTTAGAGGGTGGTACTGATGCCACCAGAGATCTAGATGTTGAGCCAGAGTGCGGTGCTGATGCCGTAGTTCCTGATGTCATGGGTGGTACTGAGGCCACCCCTTCTATTCCAATAGTGTTTTCTCCAGTTGTTGTATCTCGGAACTTTACAAAAAAAAACCAAAAATATTCATAAAGGAAATGGTTCTTCATCTTCAAGTCCATATGTGATGCATGATGATACTTGTATGGATTATATTTCATCTCAGCAGCAAGAACCAATTCCTAGCCCTCAACCTGAGGAGGGCCCAACTATCCCCTTCCCTCAGGCACTTCTCTTGGCAAAGGGGAAGAAATTAGAAAATCTAAAAAAATCACAATAGTTAGAGTTGATCCAGCAGATGATTGATAGATTTCAGATTCAGCTGACTCAACAGGAGGCACTTGAGCATATCCCTCTCTTACAGAAGAACTTGAGAGAGAAGCCCACCATCTGCAGGAAGAAGAGAAACCATAATGCAGAAATCCATGTGCTCACTTGTGTCACCTGCTTTATCATTCAGAACCGTCTACCAGCCAAGAGGCCAGACGCAGGAGCTCCCTATGTCAGATGCCATATTCATGAGCAGAGATTTGATTGGACTCTATTAGACAACGTCTCTTTCATCAACCTTATTCAGGAAGCCTTGCTCGACCGATTCGAGTTTGGTCCTCTTTAACAGAGTAGGACAATCCTTTAGTTTGCTGATAGATCTGTCAAGAGGCCGAAGGGGTTGTTGAAGGACATGGTCATCACAATTCAGGGCCTGAAATTCCTCATGGACTTCGTTGTGTTGGACATGGGGATCCCTGATTCTGTGACCGATACCCCCATCACTCTAGGATTACCATTCTTGGTCAAAGCTAAGGTGATGTCCAACCATGATAGTGGGAAGGTGTACTTTCGCGTTGAGGGCAAGAGTATACAAATAGAGATGAACGATGAGACCATAGCACAAGACTCAGCTTGCTCGGAGTAGTTTAGTGATACAAAGCAGATGACAGAGGCAAAGCAAGACGTCCACCAGGAGTGCGACTTTGTGATCACTGATGATGAAGCCGCTTGGTCTGATCCTGTTTCACGAGCCCTTCTCTCTCCTTTAGATACTGCAGATTCACAGATCCCAACATAAGAGAGTATGGAGAGCACACTCTTGGAAGAGGACACATTCGAGGATGAAGACCGCGTTCAGGACAACGAGGCAGAGTACATTTCTTGTGATTCAGAATCAGATCCCTCGGATTCAGACATAGATCGGGCCGAATTTGATGAGCTATCACCTTATCTGACTCCAACATTGCCAACAGCTAGGGTAGAGACTGAGCCGGCACAGATTACTTTTCGACCAGCAGGGCCAGCTTCGCCAGATATTCATGATCAATGAGAGTTCTTACACACAGATTTTATCGCATTCACTCATACATTTCAGAATTCAGATTTACCAGCTCCCAGTTGTCCAGAACTAAAGCCTTTGCCGCAGTCGTTGAATTTTAGATTCCTTAGGGGTGAGCATGAGATATACTCAGTCATTATCTCAACAGATTTGACTAGAGAGCACGAATCTCATTTGATGGAGATTCTTGAAAAGAACCGCAAGGCTATAGGATGGAGTGTAGATGATCTCCAAGGGATAAGTCTGGCCATGTGCTCTCACCATATCTATCTCTAAGAGGACACGAAGACGTCGCGTGAGTTACAACGACGACTGAATCCGAATCTTCGAGAGGAAGTCATGAAGGAGATATTGAAATGGTGGAGCACCGATTTTATCTACCCCATCTCCGACTCCAAGTAGGTTAGTCCATTACATGTGGTACCCAAGAGGATGGGCATCACTATAGTTGAGAGCGATTCTGGAGAGGAGATAGCTACCCGGGTACCCACTTTTTGGAGGGTTTGTGTGGACTACAAACGATTGAATCAGGCCAACAAGAAGGATCATTTCCCACTGCCTTTTATTGATCAGATTATAGAGAGGCTAGCTGGGAAAAGTCATTACTACTTTATTGACGGGTACTCTGGATAAAATCAGGTGTCCATAGCGCCTGAAGATAAGGACAAAATGACATTCACCTGTTCGTTTGGGACTTATGCTTTCAGACGGATGCCCTTTGGTCTATGTAATGCCCCGACAACATTCCAAAGGTGCATGTTGTCCATTTTCTCGGACATGGTGGGTGACTACTTAGAGGTCTTCATGGATGACTTTTCAATCTACGGCGACGGGTTTGATGCCTGTCTTGACTGCCTAGACCGCGTTCTTCAGTGCTGCATTGAGGTTCATCTTGTTCTATCTTGGGAGAATGAGTCACTTCATGGTGACTCAGGGGATGATGCTTGGTCATATCATCGCCAACGGGGTCTTGGAGGTTGATCTAGCCAAGGTGGATATCATCAGGAAACTCAATCCACCGTCCAACTTGCGACAATTATGGTCGTTTCTGGAGCATGTCGGTTTCTACCGATGTTTTTTTCATGACTTCAGTAGGATTGCCCAACCGTTGACTGATTTGCTAATAAAAGACACCGAGTTCATTGTAGATGATAAGTGTCTTGCATCATTTGAGGCTCTCAAAGGTTTAGCTGTTGAGGCTCCTGTCCTTCAGCCGCCTGATCGGTCTCTCCCGTTCGAGATCATAATGGATGCCTCCGATTTTGTCGTAGGGGTTGTGCTAGGAAAGAGGAGGGATGAAGTGCCATTTGCCATTCACTACGCTAGCCGTACATTGGATGTCACGCACGGAACTATACTGTCACGGAGAAAGAGATGCTAGCTGTAGTTTTCGCCTTGGATAAATTTCGATCATATATTCTTTGATCTAAAGTGACAATCTTTATCGATCATACTGCCATCAGGTACCTCATGGCAAAGAATGACGCCAAAGCGAGGATGACTAGATGGATCCTTCTACTCCATGAGTTTAATATTGAGATTGAGGATAAGCCTGGAGTCAAGAATGTGATGGCAGATCATCTCTCCCATTTGAAAAATCTTGAGGAATCCGAGCAGACTGATCCTATCTCTGAGACCTTCCCAGATGAGGCGATCCATGCTATCACCTCGCTCCCATAGTACGTCGATATTGTGAACTATCTTGTTGCTAAGAAAGTTCCACAAGGTTGGCCCAGGCAGCGACTTGAGACCTTCCTTACGAAGGCCAAGTCTTACCATTGGGAGGATCCCATCCTTTATCATGAAGGAGGGGATAGCATCTGGCGTCGGTGCATTCCTTAGGAGGAGCACCATAGCATCCTCACATAATACCACAAGCTTGAGGCAGGAGGACATCATTCTTGGAGGAGAACAACACAGAAAGTGCTACACTCCGGCCTATGGTGACCTACCCTCTTCAAGGATTCTGATGAATCCGTGAAGAGGTGTATTGACTGTTAGAGGATGGGCACTTGTGGACAGCGTGATATGATGCCGATGCAGCCCATTCACTTCTATGAGGTTTTTGACGCATGGGGCATCGATTTCATGGGTCCCTAAGAGATAGGGATTCGAGTACATTCTGTTGGCTGTTGACAATGTGAGTCGTTGGGTTGAGTCCATTCCCGCCCGAACCGTTGATGCTAAGACTATTTGCAAGTTTTTGAGGAAGAATATCATTTCATGGTTCGGGGTGCCTATGGTATTGATATCTGACGGGGGGTCTCACTTATCAATGATAAGGTAAAGGCCCTTGCTAATGAGTTCAGCATAGACCATTGAGTTGCCACTCCATATCACCCTCAGACCAATGATCTTGTGGAAGTTTCGAACAGGGAGATCAAGATGATATTGCATAAGGTAGTCCGCCCAGACCAAAAGGATTGGTCATAGCTTTTGAACTCGGTTTTGTGGGCATATTGGACCTCCTTCAAGACACCTTCGTGTACATCTCCCTTTCTTTTTGTCTATGGCAAGCCCTGCCATTTACATGTTGAGATTAAACATCAGTCGCTTTGGGTTGTCACTGATATATATTACTGGATCCAAAGAGTATAGGTGATCAAAGGAAGGTAGAATTGGCAACCCTGGAGGAGCCTAGAGATAAAGCCTTTTCAAGCAGCCTACAGTATAAGCAACGAGTAAAAATATGGCATGATTCTCATATCGGCCATAAGCAGTTTGAGCCAGATCAAAGAGTATGGTTGTTTGATGCCAAGCTTAGATTATTTCCAGGGAAATTACAGAGTAAGTGGAAAGGACCATACCTGGCTTAAAAGGTGCACGACAATGGTAGTATCGACATATCTGAGATGTCATCTGAGTCCACCTTTCGTGTTAATGGCCAGCGCCTCAAACGATATCTATTTTATGAGCCACTGATCGTTGAAGTCGTCCCGATTCATTTTGCATGAGATGTGGTCTTTGACTCACATCAGTTGCATCTTGTGCCTTCTTATTATTGTCTTCCACCTTGTATAGATCCAGATGTCCATATCATCTCATTCTTTAGTCTAACACCCTATCTGCATCTCATGATTATTCTATACTTAGGGTGTGATTTACCCTAAGTATAGGGAGTGTTGGACTCTTGATTATTCTTTTGATTTTTTTACCTCTGTATTGCTGCCTATACTTAGGGATATTTTACCCTAAGTATAGGGGAGGTAGACCATGTACTTTTTTTCATTCGGTTTTCCCTTTATGTATAGTCTGCTATACTTAGGATTATTTGATCCTAAGTATAGGGGGAATCATCGAACCCTCTCCTCTTTGATTGATCATTGAAGTATAGCCTTTCTTTTCACTTCCCTATACTAAGCACGAGTTATGTCTTCTTCATCGCTCTCTGTTCATTCTGAAGACATCGTCCAGCTAAGTATATGGGGGTGTCATATATATTACATATATACTTTAGCCATAACTCGCACTTTGTTTGAGTGTGTTGATAAATAAAATGGCTAAAAATCAATTATTAAAAATCGTAAAAATTATAAAATTTTTCTTATACATAAAATTCTTTCTTGCACATACATAGCTATTCATAAAAATTATTTGTGTGGAAATGTTTGTAAAAATGATTTATTTGTAAAAAGTTTGTAAATATTTTTGTATCACAACTATGTATATGGTACAAACATTTTGTAAAATGTTTGAAAAAGAAAACGTTTGCAAAAACCCGTCTGTAAATGTTTGTAAATAGTTTGCAAAATTTCTGCATCCATGCATGCATTCAAACATTTCTCAAAAAATTTGCATTGCATAAAAAGATTTCTGTATATACTTGTATATTCTTATGAATCATAGTTGACATTTAAACTAGTCTGGAATTAAATTGGAAAATGGAGCTTGGTTAAGACCTTATTCCACCTAAATCTAAGAGGAACCTTATTGGATTTAGGGTTGAGACTCTTCAGGTCCATTAGCGACTTAATTATTTGAGTACACTAGACTATGATCACATGTCATCTTGATGAGCCTAAAAACATTTAACAACGCACACATGACTCTCACAGATAATGGCTTTACTTGCACCAGCACCTTACACATAGCTCTCTACGGATGAGATGGTGAGGAGGTAGTTTCCTTTGGCTTGGGGTAGCATACCAGGGTAGTACTTCTAGGCGGAACCTCTCATCTACTTTTAGGGAAGGAAGTGCGCCTCAACTTGATCTGGCAGTGTTAAGATCTAAAGACAGGAGTCGTGGTTGCAATAATGCTTCAAAAGAGGGATAGTCTACTGGCTCAAGAGGAAAAAGTCCTTATGTATATATGATGCACCAAGTAGATATGTTGTACATATGCACATCAAAAACAATGTGCAAAAGAAAGAGAAACTCCAAAAAAGTGGCAGGTCAAATAGAAAATGAAATACCTGCCGGAGTGTTTATATCCAAATAAAGCAAAGCTTATGTTACCCATTCTCATCTCATGAAGTTTGCAGCGGGAGACTTAGCTACACTCGTTAGGCTCCCAAGGATACAAGGCTACACTGGCCATGATCCATTCTCTTCTTTCCCCTCTTCTTGAGTCAGTTGAACTTGAACTTAAAAGGGAATACCCCGCTCCTAGAGGAAAGAGCTGCCAGACTAGGGCATTAGAGTTACCTTGTTGAGGGAGGTTGTTGCCTTATTAATTCTGAGGTGGGGAGCTACATATCACTTACACAATACAAGAAAAGTTTCATGGTCATTAGAGTTTGTGTATGTAGACTTGTTCTAATCTGGATTATTATGGAGTCTTGACCATAGATTGGTGGAACTTAGAGGATGTTAAGTCTAAACCTATGTCCAAATAAGGTTTTAACAAACTAATAATCCAAAGGTCTAATTGAGCTCCATACTTCAATTTAATGAAGATAAGTTTAATAATCAACCTTGATTCTCCTTCTTTTTCTTGTCTTCTCTTTTTCACTTTTTTTTTCAAATAAGTGTTTTCTAAGGGACTAGCAAATGTAAAGTATAGGGGGTGATGAACCTTTGAGTCTTACTCTTTATTCTTTTATTTTAGCTAGTTATCTTAGCAAGGCATCATGTAAATAGGTGTAAATACAATAAATTAGCATTTGGCATGCATGTGTTAAATATATATAATTAGCATGTATTTGTGCAAAAATAAAAGAATAAAGGAAAAGAAAAAGGAAGGAGGTATTTAGAAAAAATATAGAGTGACCCGAACCCCAAGAGAAGGTCAAGCATTGGCCCTGATCGCTAAATAAAACAAGTAGAGAGAGATAGGGCCTACTCTATATTGTATATATCATTAAATAATGATTTTTTGATAAAATCAAAATAAAATGTTCTTTTTACCTTCTTGTACATAGTCCTAAAAATAAAATAAAAATTAGAAAATTAAAATAAAAATAAAAATAAAATCCTTCTTGCTTGTGCAAAATACATGTATATATGTCTTACTCTCTATTTATTAGATACCTGTAAATAAATAATAAAAATAAAATAAAAATCATTTTTTGACTCCTAAAAACATGGTGTAAATAAACAAAATATAAAATTGGGATATTTGTGTAAAAATAACAAAATAAAAATAAATGTACAAAATAGATAGGTATATTATACATGTATATAATACATTATACTGTATAAAGATTAATATCTTTTTCATAAAAATAGATTAAAATCACAAAAAATAGTTTGAAAAATAATAAATATTTTTCATTTTTTACACTTTTTATTTTAAAGCCATCTACTATTTTTATTGAATTTATAAATATTATGTAAAATCCTATTTTCTAATGGGCAGACTGGGATTGTTGACCTTTGGTAAACGGTTCCTCCCTCCCGGGTCAGACCCAGATCCTATTCGCTGGAGCCCCTTCTCGAAACTTTCTAGCCCGACTCCATGATCCTTTGACATCGAGATTTGGACTTGATAATCCTTGTACCTCCGACATCCTCACAGGTCCTTTGGTTGATCTGATTCACCATATGGTTTCACGCTTTCCTCCGATCTTTCTGGACCCCCAGGTGACCTATAAAGCATCTTCTTCAACCTCTACAGTGCCCTAGCTCGTGCCTCACGCCTCCCTCCAGCTTTAGCCACCTCCGGTTGAGTGATAACTTCTAGAGGGATCCTTTGGATCGGAGTTTGGTGGAGCATCCACGTTGCTCAGTCTTGTGGCCGACGTGCGACGCCACGATAAGCCTCCTAGCCTTCCACAGCTTGGTCAAGGCCACAACCTCGCTTGCCACCTTCACTTGAAGCTCCAGAGTTCATCTTGAACTTTAGGTACCCCTCTTTTCTCGTACGTTTCCCTATTCAATCCATTTACTTAATCTTGCACCGCACGTCCGCCTGCATCATCCAGTGAGTCAGAGCACCCACATCTGAACCTATCCGTTCAGATCGATGTGCCGCATTGCCATCCATCTTCCCACGCAGTTTGATCACCCTTAAGATCGAGACGGAGGTTGAGATTGAGGTTCAAATCTCCTCTATCACCTTCGCCGGAGATCGAACCCCGCCCGACCTTCGCTTCTTTCTATTTCTGCTCAAATAACCTCGATCGTAGCTTCGCTCCTATTCGAGCTTGCCTTCGCAGGTGTTTGCAAGTGCAGGGACTCCAGTTCCAACCTCTAGAGGGTTCGCCGAAGTAGGTCCAGGTCCATCTTCACAACCACGCATATCTGGCCAGCAGCTTTTCCATCGCCCCACCCATTCGATGCGGGGGACTTCCATGATTGTTCTGGCCCCTTCCGATATATCATCGGAGCCGAGGATACCATCTGAGTCTCCGGTGAAGTTCATTAGGGTCGTGTTCTTACAGGTCCCCTCTCCACTGTTGGATCAGCCCACTTCTGCCATATCTGATCCTTGCTGCCAACAGGGGCAGCCTTAGGACCATTGGATCTGACGCCTGACGCAGCTGCGCCCCACGTCTCTGACATTCTCTGAGGCGTCAGATCTGACACAGCAGGAGATCCGCACCACACGTTCCACCATCCGCCAGAGTTCACCATGCGTCCCCCACATGCTCCGTACTTGCCTTGCGAGGGTATATTGCATTTATTTCCCTGCAGTTTGCATGCTTTATTTTCTAGTTTATTAAATAACGTTGTAGTTTGAACTTTTTGCATATGAGCCCTTATGTTTTCAGTATTTGCACTTTAGTCCTTCGAGTCTGAATACATGTGCATGCTCACGTGCGTTTGTGGTGTTTTTGCAAGAACCATCCTGGACTTTTTGATGGTTATGGTTTGAATGAAATACTTCCTGTATTTTCATTTATGCCCCTGTGCGTGGTGATTTGAGCATGTGTGTTTATTTCGTGGACTTTTTGTTACCCCTGGACATTTTGTATGTGTTACTGTTTAATCTGGAAACTTTAGGATAATTACAAAAAGGTCCCTACAACCTGTGTTCCTTATTTTTAATCAAATAATTATTAAACCAACTCCGAAAATTCCACAAAAACTACCATTAGCTCCTTCTAATGTGAAGTATTTATGGTAATTTTTGTGATTTGATTTAATTTTATTTGATATTTTCTAAAAATAAAAAACCCCTAAAAATGTGTCTGTCTATTTTATAAAATACCAAAAAATATAAAAATGGTCTCAAAAAATCCATAAAAATTTTTGTATGTTTGTTTTAGTGTGTTCTTATTTTGTATCAATTTTGTTGCATTATCTTTTATAAAAACCTGAAAACTCTCAAAAGACTAAAAAACTTATAAAAATTCTTAAAAATTCTAGCAAATTCATTAAAATGTGATTTCAGTTTATGTAGGTAGATAATTTTATTTGATTTGGTACAATTGCTATCCAGGACATTAGGGCACTTTTAGTATTTTTAACTTGTATTTTTGTCCTGGATATGCATTGGTTACCTTGATTTCATTTCTTTCATTTTTAGAAAATCATATAAAATCTGAAAAACTACCACAAAATTACAAAAAAAGACTTGCATATTCGAAAAATATAAAAACATTTTTATTTCTAATTTTGAAGCATTTTTAGCCTTACTAAAAATTGTTTGAGCTTGATTTTTCTTTATCTTTTTAGTTGTTTTTCTATTACAATATATATATATATATATAATATTAAAATCGCAAAAAGATGCCCTTTATTTTCTTTTTCTCGATTACTTCGTAGGCTTTGCTCGTGCTCCTTGTGTTCGACCCTGATCGCTATACCAGGTTAATCAAATAGTAGAGACCGCTACATTAGATTTTTAAGCTTGATTGTTTTAAGTATGGTCTTGATTGATTTTTTGATTGATCGTGCCTTGCGATTCAGGTCGCAACGGCCCTTAGACATATCGTAACCTGAGTTTTCTAGTGAGACATCAATGCACTCGGATCCAAAAGCCGCAATTAAACACAAATCAAACTCCAAATTGACCTACTCAACATAGTGAAGATCGTTAGAGAGCAATCATCATCTTTTTAATTTTTGGAGTCAGGTGATTCAAGTAGTTGATTACTCAGGCACATAGGTGCAGTCTCCTAGAGTGATTGTACCCAAATCCACATACGACACCTACTTGAACATAATACACTTCATCTATAGTAGGAGGTAAGTGCTTATAGCAATAACATGGCCCAAGAGTTCATCCAAGCGCTTAGGGAACAAATCCAAAGTTGGAGGTTCTATTCGTTAAGTTTGTGTACCTCATTCAGTTAGAAAGATACATGTGTTCAGTGTGGGAGTTGCTCTTCCCAAGGTAGTGAATTCAATTACGTTTGATTTTAAAATCAAGTGGAGTTAAATAATCCCAATTTTATTTTATCTATCACTTTTTTGATTATTTTTCAAACAAACATCTAGTGAGGTTTCATTTCCTTTAGTGTCCTATGTGCTCAAATTTAGAGGGAGAGGTCGAGAAAGCAATGCAAGAAAAAATTGATGATGAATGCTAAGTAAGAAGTGCTCACCTCACTTCCCAGCATTCTTCATGCGGGATGTTGTTGAGCCGCATGGACACCGTGAATCTATAATGAGGTAACACGGGGCAGACCTTAGTAACTAAGGTGACCAAACACAAGAGCCAAGTAGCTCAAACAACAATCAACCCGCAGAAATCAAGTAACTATGGGGACCAAAATTTATTATAAACCTACAATAAAATGTGTGTATAGTGACAAGCAGAGTAGGGTGTCAAACTCAAAGAACAAGTCGGTGTTGCAGGTATAATATTTATAAATAAATAATGAATAAACATTATAGGTCTATTTGGACAATATTCACTTACTTAAGTAATTATGTTCATGTGGGTTTTTAATTAAATAATATATTTTTAATATACGTATATATCATATTTATTTTAAAATTTTCAAATTTCAATTTATTTTGATTTTAATAATAAGTAAATAATATATATATATATGTATAAGGGTATATATAAAGGTATGTAAGGTAATATAGATACTATAAGTAATTTATAGTAATATATATATATATAATATAAAAATAAAAAAACTACTTAAAGAATGATCCTTTTTATTTTTTAAAGGTGTTCAAAATATTTATGAGGTATTTATTAGAATTACTAGTAATATTAATTACATATAACTATATGTAGGTATATAATACAATATAAGGTATTATAATTATAAATATTTATATATATATAATCAAACTTTACAAATAGAATATTTTTGTGTTTTTATATTTTTCTCTTATTTTTGTGATTTTATGGGTATTTTCTCTATTTTTTAAATATTTTTAAAATCTAAACTATACCAAATCATGGACTTTGTAAATAGGACAGATTGTTTTGAGGTTTAAGAATACTAAATGAGTCCAAAATTTCTCAAAACAAACTTCTATATTAGTAGTATGTAATAATAAAAATATAAAGCAAAGAACTATTTTTTAAATATTTTCTAATTTTTTAAGGCTAGCAAGATTTTTTAATTTTTAAGTTTTTCTTTAGATTTTTTTATTTTTAGTCTGTAGCTATGTTATACAATAATATATGATACATATTTATTCGGAATTTGTCAACGTGTTTTTCTTTTTTGTATTTTTATCTCTAAACATGGACTAAAACATATGGATGATTTTAAATAAATTTAAAATAGATGAAAATGCTAAAATAAAATATACTCATGTTCAAGCACCAAATGAAGCACATTCCCCTTTATTACCATAACTTTTCATATGAAGGAGTTAATTAATCCAAAATAAAAAGAACAAAAATAAATACACAAAACTGACATGGGTATTTATGCAATATAATTAATGTTCATACGGCATAATGCAAAATATCTTGAAGTTTTGAACTATATGTACTAATCTAAATACTAAAGGGCTTGGTTGCAAAATATTAGACTCGCGTGGGACGTCATGTGAGTTGACGTGGCACAGAACCTAAATGTGATATTTAATAAGGTCAAGACCTAAATGTAATATTTAATAAGACTGGGGAACTGGCTTGGGAATAAGGGGCCAATTCCCCTCTCGACACCACTCCTAATGGTACGATTGTTCTCCATAATTTTCTCTTGCCTGAGCATTTGCCTTCTCTATTATTCCCCCTCACCTCCCATTCGACGCTTCCCTCTTGCCAACAACTCTCTTCACCTTCCCTCCTGCACACTCTTCCCCCCAATCTCGCCTATCACCTCTTATCCTCACTCTGTTATGTCTCCGACGATTCCGTTGCCTCCAATCGCACTGTTCACCATCTCCTCTCCTCCATCCCTCTGCCCGGTACCAACTGTCATTTGCTACTTCATCTATTCTATGTGTTTCCATGCCACTTTGATACATCTAAAAATGAAATGGACAAATTTCTTTCCTTAGGAACACATACAAGATTCGCTAATATAAAAAAGGGATAGTGGTAACCAGACCATTTATTAATTTAATAGTAACAGAAATCCATGTCCTACCTAGACAAAATTTATAACTTGATATCCTCTTGCCTAGCAGGAAAAGATTGACCTCTATGGAAAGACTGATGCATTCGAATTGACATCTCCTCTCCACCCCTCCACCCACCGCACTCCAAACACTCTCCCTCCTCTCCTCCTCCTTCCCCCTCTCCCTCCCTCGCCCTCTCCGTAAGCCCATGTCTCACATTTCCTTTCCACATCTCATTGTGCAATGATGTAAGTGCTCCTTGCAGATATACCAGCCCCTCCACAACGAGCCATGGTTCCATTGGAACCATAACCTCACTGCTGGAATTGACTTGTTACTTGCGACCTCCAAAAGATCCATTGATGAAATATCTACGGTGCAGGACATCCTAAGTATAGGCAAAAACATCCCCTATACTTAGGATAAAGTACATCCTAAGTATAGACAAAAATATCTGACGAAAGATCATGGGTGCAGGAGATCAAACGAAAGAAATAAGGAAGAGAAAGGTGAAACATGTATATATAAGAGGTTGAAATGTTGAGATACCTCTCAATGAGCGCTAGGTTTTACACGCCTAGCCAGGCACAAAGGTTAGGCCTAATGTTTTATCAAGGTTCAGAATGACATTTGTCAGTCGATTGCCACACTCTCGTTGTAATATTAGTGGGAGAACAATAACAAAATCAAAAAGGAAGAGAAAAACATCCGAATAAGTAATCAAGCGGGTGTATTCTACAAGGAGAATAGAGTAATAAACTAAGACAATTATTGGTAACATGTATAGAATTATCCGCTTAATAAAATAGAGTAAATGATAGAAGTCGATAAAATCGACTGTGGAGAAGGACAGACCAGTAATGGAATCCTCCACGCCAATAATAATCTCAGAAAATTAGGAAAAGGCAGGATCTAGAGACTCACTAAGAAGTGGGATATCCGATGTACATAATGTAAAGAAATCAGAGGGGTCATCGTCGGGTATCAAAAGACATGTTGCATCCATACGAGGGTCGTCAAAGAAAGAAGACTCATAGATCTCAAATAAATCAGGCAAATCAGAAGACTCAATCTCGACATATGATAGATCAAATGCATAATCAGAGAGTGAGACTGAGTACATTGAACATAGCTCATCCTCCCACAGAGAACCCTTAGTGCGTGATGTAAATTCATAGATCTAACTTAGGAGAGAGAATGAAGAATTAAATTGAATAATGGGTTCTCCCTCTAATAGTCAATTGGCCGTGAGGGATCCTAGCATTCAGTATTGGAGGGAATGCGGTGCCCAACAAGTCAGGCCCGACAATCGCTTTATCGACACCTCTCTCAGCTGATAAATCCTAGATTCATCAACATAAAATATAATAATTATCTCTCTTGGATAAGAAAGTCACCAAGATTCAATAACAGTTAACCTTAATTATTAATTTGCGTGTTGTAAATAATTAACCCTAATTATACTATATTATATAACCTATTATAGTGCTATTATTTTATGTATTTCTTTCTTCATAAAAATCAAATAAACATTAGAATAATATTAAACACAATTCATTTAACATAAAATATAAAATAAAAATCCAAAAAATAAGAAAAGAGAATAAAAGAAAATATTTTTATTTGTTTTAATTACTTGTAAATTTTTATCTATGTCCAGATGACATTATTTCTCTTTGAGTTCTACATGAAAATTGTGTATCTCATCAAGATCTATAACTTTCACGTTGAGAACTTTTTCTTATTTTACTTTTAACTAATTCATTTTTATTTTTATGTCCTTTTTCATTTATATTTCATCAGATTGGGCCATGTGGCACCTCATCCTTCATCCATGTGACCCGACCTTGGTTTTTCCACCCGCTTCCTTATGGATCATCTAATCATTTGATCAGATGGACTAAGACCACCCACACCTTCTCACTTCAGGACCTTCTGATCAATCAAATTAGAAAGATCATGTCCATCCACACTCGCTATAATCTTAACCCTTTAATTGAGTTCATCGGACAGTTGTGGAGTTATCCCCAACCTCCAGAACCCCACGTTCTCCAGCAGATGTTAAAGCCACAACTACCATCTTCATCTAATTTTCCCATCTTCCTCAGTCATTCCTCTGACAAAAATCCTTCTCCACCTTTTTCACCAAACCTCCCTCTTTTCCACCCTAGTCTTAACATCCATCTCCGATCAACTGCTACTAACTTACGAGCAGTTTGAAAATCTCTGAAAACTACCTGCAAATTGTCCCTCTCCATCTTTAAATATTCCATCACTGCCCACATTAGCAGTTGTCCACCTTTTTGTGAGTAATCCCTTGCTCCATATTCCTCTCTGTGATAGGGAATACGAGAAGCATGGAGCCATGATGATGTCGTACTCCGATGTTGACCCTTGCCTTATGTAGGGCTCGACCATGGCTGATCTACAGCATTGAGCTTCTTGAAATTGCTGCTCGAGTATTAAGCGATAACTAGACATCAGGAGTGCCTTCCCCAAGCCAATACCTTCATCCTTGTGACCTGATGAAAACTCGAGCAACACATGTCTAGGTTAGTGCTTGTTTTATCTAATTTTCTCACCCTACACATATATCCATTCTTCAATTTAAGGTGCTCCCAACCTTCACTGAGGACATGTCGTCCTCGCAAGAGGCTTTGTTCTCTGTACTTCTTGTCCTCGCATCCCTACCATGTCGTCCCTTTTCTCTACCATAGAGGAATAGGAACCCACCATGGCTATCACCTTTCCATTTGAATCAACCTTTGCTTTTCCTCACTTTCACATGCAAATACTACAAAAGGCTTCGACTATATGTTTTTTAGCATATACAGATGAGAGGTCACTCAATGATCGGAAATAATAGGGATCTCCGATCTGGAGCGCCACCTCCGATGACCCTATGTTAACAACCTTCACCAAAGCCCGACACATCCTCCCTGACTGTCGATGATCTTTGCGGAGATACTTATAGTCATCTTCGACCTTCAAATCAATTTCAACATCACTGTGGAGCTTTAGCGACACCACCAGAGTTCAAAACCACGCCATAGTGCACCATAGTTTTCTTCCATGGACATAGCATAGTTGTCGTTGGATCACGCCAAATTGGGCGCGATCTAACGGTCAATAAGAGGCCATGTATCAAAGATCTGAGCCTGCAGCCTCATAGACGATGAATATCTGCTGAGGCATCCATACTCGACAAGTGGCCCGAGCCATGCCTTTCATCTCGAGCCTGTGTCACGCGTGCTTTGCGCGTGTGGTCCTAGGAAATTTATAATGCCTTCCCCGTTGATTTTTATTTATTGCAAAATACCCCCTCCATGGGTGTATATTAAATTCATCAATCGATTTTTATTAATTGTAGTTTAGTCCATGTAGGGATCTATTTATAAGGATTTGTATTATGTTTTATTACAGTTATGCCCTTGGTTTCAATGTTGGATAACTTTACCATATCATGAGCAATCGATGTGATTTCAGTTTCATTACAAAGACAATTTAATTCTCTTTCTTATGACTTCATAAACCTCTGATTTGATGCATGATTACTGATTAATTAATCGGAGTTGATTAGATGCATTTAGTCATTATAAATGAAACTTGGCTTTAAATTAATTGCTCCATTGGATCTATATTCTTATTCTTATCATTGCTTAAGTTAAATAATTTTATATAGGGCATGTTTATGTAATTATTTGCGTGTTCTAGTCTTATATAATTCTATTTCTTTGTTAGGTATTTAACTCGCATAAAATATTTTAAATGCATGTTCATCCATTCATACGTGATGTGTTCTCTTGTGGTGCATTGTATTTTCTCTCTTTTACCTTGATGATCTATTAATCACTTGACATAGATATTTATGCCTGATAATTATAACATGGCTCATGTCTATGGTTCGACCATGGACTTCTATTGGACCGTATATCTACGAGGGTCTAAAATATTATCCTCACTAAAAGAGTAGCAAAGATCGAGCATCACTGAGGCGACCGCTCACGAAGATAGTTCAAACAAGTACGCACGATATATAAATGATCAATGGGTGACAAAAATGTGATGTACAATTTATCATGCTATACAAATAAAGATGTTTAATATATAAGCATGTAGAGGTTGAACCACTGAGAGGAAACAAGGTAGCCTAATGATTATTGTTGATAATGAATGAAGTATGTACATAAGTGTCTTTTTATGTGGGTTTTTTGTTTTAAACTTTTGATTTGATTTTCTTATATATATTTAATATTTAATTTTTAGTTTTTATATTTTTATTTTAAATGATATATAATATATAAATATATGTAAATGTAGGTAAGGGTATACAAGTTATGATATAAAGTATATTTATATAGTATAAAATATAAAAATCAGAAAAATATTAAGAAATATAGAGCATTTTATCTTTTATATATTTTTTGTTTTAAAATATTTATAAGGTATTTATAATAATAATAATATAACCCATGTATAGATATATATAAATACATAATACAATATAGGAAATTATAATTATAAACATAGCTAAAAATAATATAAAATAGAAAAATGAAATGTTTTCGCATTTTTCATATTTTTCTAATGTTTTTATGATTTTGTGGGAATTTTCAATAATTTTTATCTATTTTTAAATAAAAATGTTACAAACATTAACTATTTAAATAGGTCAAATGGTTTTGGGATTTAAAAATACTAAATAAAGTCAAAAATTCCCAAACCTAACTTACAGATGTAATAACATATATAAAGAAAATTGCCAAACAGAAATTCTTTTTTTTTGGAGTTTTTGAAGAAGTTTATATTTTTATAGGATATTGGAGCTTTTTTACATTTGTTATCATTTTCTTTTCCTTTTTAGGGATTTTCGGTCTAATGTTAGATAATACTATGATAGATAAAATATATTTTTTTGAAATTTTTCAAAAAGGTTTTATAATTTTTAGGTATTTTCAAATTCAAACAGTTGCAAAAAGTGCTACTTTTTATTTTTAATAAATAGAAAAAGTAAATAAATGCAAAACAAAAATATGGTGTAAAAGAACATGCATCCAAGTGCATTGTCCTATTTTTGCATAATTTTCGAAGAATGGACGATATTTATAAATATTAAGCAAACATGCATAAAAATTAAATACTTATAGGGACCTTTTCGCAAATATAATTAGGTTTCCAAGCATTTCAGAACCTTAAAACAAAAATACAAGGGTAGATGTGTAATTTAACCATGATTATTCGAATTAAAGCACCTAATAGGGGCATAAATACAATATACAAAAAGTTCAAGATCCTTTGTACAAATTTTCCATTAATGTTAACACTGAATATAATAAATTTTAGGTTATTTATAAATGCAAAAACCCGCAAGGGTGTAGTTGCACAATACCCGCCTAACGTGGGGGGCATATGAGGTGGGGTGGCACGAACACCAATGTAATTACGTAAAAAGGCAAGATGCTCCATGCAAAATAACCACTATTATTTACACTTCAGATCAAAATGTAATCACTAAATAAAATATACAAGAAATGTGGCGGCATCTATGATATTTACCCATTAATGCGCGCCTAGGGACGACTGTGGTGGCACCACATCGACACCATTTACTCGATCAACGATTAGGACTGGGGCAGCGTTACGGCTAATGTGAATCTCCCAGATTAGATCTGGGCATCGCTGAAGATCTAATAGTTCTGGAGGGGTCAGGAAGAACAGAGAATAATACCTCCATGCCCCTCCTTCGATCGTGCATTTCTCCCTGTTCTGGCCGCTTGGGAGCTTGTTGGCAGTCGCTTGATCTTCCTCAAAGCTTCCCACATCGATTAGCACCTTCAAGGAAGTCTGGGCCTCGCTGGGAGACACCTGGAGCTCTGGGAAGAACAAGGTGCTTGGGAACCTCCTTCTGCTGTGGAATCAAACCTACAAGGCTCCCTGGAGTCTCATACCTACAGGAGAAAACTCAGAGGCTTGAGGTGAGTCATCTCGAGACAAAATGAAGCTGCTGCATAAGGGGAATGAGCGAGATGGAGGAGCTCCAGCGAGGGGTGTAGGAGGAACTCGATTCGCTGATCCATGAAGGATCAGGTTGGGTCGAAGTGGGGAGAAGATTAAGCAAATGATGGGGAATAAGATGAGTGCGATAAGTGGGTCAGAACGAGGGTGAGTCACGATAAAACATGGCAAGAGCAGCGAGCTTCGATGATCCAAATCTCAGAAATTACCTTAAACTAAGGATTTCCGGTGAAATAAATGACATGGGTAAACTAACTAAGATGGAATCTTTTTAAAAATGAAGAAAATGCACAGCTCGAACTTGGTTTGCACCAAAGAGCTGAGACCTCACTGGAGGGATGCCTTGGATCACCTCCTCTCCTCCTAGCTTTGCTCCAACACCTGTGGGTTATTCTTTCTATCACTGGGAACACACTCACACACAAGGCAAGGGGAATCAAGGCTCTAAGAAGGATCAAATCAGGCTAGAAGGATTGAGGATCATATTTATAAACATGACGGGGAGGCTTATTGCGGATCAAATGGGGGCCGACTCAAAGTATATTGATGTGATCTAAACACTACAAAAAAGCACAAATGGCATGCAAATAGTGGCTTGCATTGGGGAGAGCACATGTACTCTCCCCGTCCAGAGTGAGCACTTTTAGGACACAAGTGCTCGCCCATTATGCCCGCTGAGGCACGGGTTGGGTCGACGCATGGAAAAAAAATGGGAGATTACTTGCGGAAACCTTGGCGAGCACATAAGGTGCTCGCCACTATCTCTTAACAAAAGCGAGCCCTGACTCTAGGGCTCACATTTCTGCTGCCTCTTCCCCCAAAATCGTGCCTCCAGTGATTTTTGAAGGTGCTTTACCGTCGCCGACGATCGTTCTCCGTTGCCCTCTTGCTCACTATCTCATTCCTTTAGGTATAACAACTTCCCCTTTCAATTTTTTAATTTATGTTGTCTATATGTGGAGAAATCTATGTTTTATATTCTTTTGGATATAAATTAATTTTGAATCGATGGATTGTTGATTTTAGGATTTTATGTTGTATTTAGATTATGTAATCATTAGTGTAACATTATATATTGAAGATTTGATTATGGATTAGCAAAGTTTAAACTAATTTGTATTATAGATAAGGTGTTTAATGAAATGCTAAAACCAATTCAATACTTCTTGTCCACATATGTAACAATTTATTCAAGAAATATTAATTGTATAAGTGATAGTGATTTGAAATTAAATTAAAGGGTAATGAATGGTCCAATTTTTTTTACATTTTTGATTAATTTGTTCATGTTTGTTGATGCATAGATGTGAATATGAGGAGGGTACGTTAATGTGTAGTCATGTTATTGATGAGGGTATGCAAATGTGTAGTCATGTTTGATGATACTGATGTTTGTTGATCGGATGCATTGATGCGAATGTGAGGATGGGATGCATAGATGATATGATTATTGAAATTAGAGGGTGCATAGATAATAATGATGTTCATACAAGGTGTATGATGAAGATGATTAGGGTTAACTTATGTAATGTTATTTAGGGTATGTGAATGTTGGGATATATCTTTGGTGATTTCATATTATGTAATGTTATTTAGAGGTGATGAAATCCTCCAATGTGTTGGACCCAGTAGACAATCATATTATGAACAAAAGAGAGAAAGAAAGAGATGGGAAAAAATATGTGTACAAAATCGCTGATCAAAACAAGAACCCAATCAAGGATACTAGAAAACATATGTGTGTGGATATAAATTTAATTGTAGGTGTAAATGTGATCAACAGAATTACAACCCAATGTGCGGTGTTGGCAAACACTAATAGTTCTTTTGTGATAATTTTATTATCAAATTTACTTCTAGTTAATGTGACCAACTATGTCACATTAATTTATAGTTAGGTAGATAATAAGGCTAAAACACTAACAACTTATTATTAAATCACACAAAATCAATCAGACACAGTGCGTCCCTCCACACCATGTGGTGTGTGGCCCTGCACATTAAGAGACGTGTGCAACACATTGGAGGATTTCATCACCTCTAATATATTTTTTTATATCTTGCACAGTACTATTGGAATCACTTTGGTATGAGATATCCCGATCCAATGGTCGTGGATTTTGATGTTTGCAGCTGGAAAAATCTTTTTTGTAGTGCACTTCCAATAGTTTTCATTTAAACACTATATTAGGTGCTATTTTTGGATCACACTTATACATATCTCCATCATTCATGAACAAAATATATGTAATTGTTCGGTTAACATGAATGAATAAATATTTTCAGATCTTTTTATAGTCTCATTTGTAGCATGTACAAATGTATGACATAAAGTGATCTTAAAATATTACATTTATGTTGACTTTTCTTAGTTCGAAGATCCCAGACTAAGGGGGTCCGTAAGCATTCAAACTTATTATATGGTGATCATTGTCACATGTTCTTGTTTGTTTCTGATGGAAATTCGGTTGCATAACCCGTTCCTCTTCAGTATACCAAACCAATCATAATTTACTATCGAAATAGTCACTATGGTGATTGTTTTGAAAGTTGATTGTGATTGGTTTTTAAGGTATATTGGAGCGGTGCATGGTTATGCTGTCAAATTGTCCTCAGAAATAAGAAAGCATGTGACAACAATCTTCTTATTGTATGTTTGAATCTTTATGGATAGGATCAAGTAATAGCATATTTAATACACTTCTCTTCTCATGTTTTAGAATAAGTATAATTAGGTTTAGGCCAGCGATGGGTTAGGATTTAGATTTTATAGGTATGTTCTCCAAGCTTAAGTCGAAGTTAAATTTTCTCCTCTCATTTGACTATATGAACTATTACATTTATGTGATAAAGATGGCTAATAGATAGTGGTTGTATAAGCGTGTAGTAGATGGATGTGTTATAGATACCTTTCAAAGAGTTGTTCAAGAATTTGTTGAATTTGCTTAAGCACAAGGTTCTTGTGTTGTGGATTCAGATGGTACTATCTTATGTACGTGTCAAAAGTGTCGTCTAATGAAAAAGAGATATAAGATGAAACTCAATTGCATCTATATAAAAATGGTTTCACATGAGGATATAAAATTTGGTGGATGCACGGTGTGGTCTTCGAAGACTTGATGAATGAGTCAAATGAAGCGGACAATACTAACCCAATTGCAGATATGATTATGGGCGTTGCAGGTACTGATCTTAACAATGCTTGTCCAGATGATGAGGATTCATATGGTAAGTCTGCAGACTTCTAAGAGCTGTTGAAAAAAGTAGAAAAGCCATTGTAGTTGGATTGTAAGACATATTTAAAACTCACCGCAGTTTCAGAACTTCTATCAATTAAGATGGAGTATAATATGACTGATCGTAATTTTTATGCCATGCTTCAAATTGTCAAGAATATGTTACCTAAAGATGTTGAATTACCTGGAAATTATTACAAAACTAAGAAGATGATGCGGAAGATGAGTTTAGATGAAGTTAAGATAGACTCTTATATAAATCACCATATTTTATACTACGGTGAACATGAGCATTTGACACGTCCTTATTGTGATGAACCGAGATTTCATGAATCATGTAAGAGTGGAAAAAATCTCGAGGAAGATTTTGTGTTATTTACCATTGACTCTGAGATTAAAATGATTATATTTTTGTAAGGAAATAGCGAAAAATATAATATGGCATGGAGAACATAATGTTAAAGAGTACATGGAGCATCCACCAGAATCTGATTGTTGGAAAGCATTGATGCCAACATTTCCTTCATTTTCAGAAGAAAATAGGAATTGTGTTATAGGTTTATGTACATACGGATTTAACCCTCATGGAAGAAGTAACGTGTACTCTTTCTGGCCACTAACGAAAACACCATACAATCTACCCCTATGATTATGTAATAAGAGACCATTCATGTGTCTATCATTGTTGGTGCTAGGACATACGCATCCAGGAAAATGCATCGACGCGTATTTACATCCTCTTATAGATGACTTGAAGATGCTATAGGTCGATGGAGTAGATATATATGATGCAAATAAAAGTCAAACATTCAATATGAAAGTATATATACTATAGACTATAAATGACTTCCTGGCTTATAGAATGTTATCTGGATGGAGTATGCATGGACGTAAAAGTAGTCCATATTTTATGGAAGGTACAAAATCATTCTAGCTTTAACACGATCAGAAACCCTATTTTTTATTATCATAGACATTTTCTCTAAAACAATCATCCATTTTGAAGACAAAAGCAAGTATTTAAAAAGAATACCATCGAACATGCAAATCCTCCAATAATCAAGACTGGTGATACACTATTATCAAGTTTAGAGGAATTGGAAACTTCAGCCTTGGGCAATGGGGACAAAACAAAACCTCTTCCTGGTTTTGGTGACAGTCATAATTTGATTAAGAAGAGTATATTTTGGAAATTACCTTACTGGAGTAAGCTATCAACACGACACAAGTTAGATTTTATGCATATAGAGAAAAATGTCTTTGATAACATCTATACGGTTATGAATATAACTTGTCACAAAAAATATACAATAAAGTCTCATCGTGATTTAAATATAATATATACAATCGGTCAGAGTTGTATATAAAAGAACTTGATAATTGAATGGTTGAAATTCCTAAAGCGAAGTATAGATTAGACAGAAATCAAGTGAAGTGTGTCTACGAATGGACAAATAAATTGAAGTTTCCAGACAAATATGCATCAAATTTCTCAAATTTGGTTGATTTAAAGAAGTTCTCATTTAAGGTAATGAAGAGCCATGAGTGTCATGTTTTCATGAAATGACTGCTACCGTTAGTGTTCATAGGATTGTTACTGAAAAATATTGTAGTTATCCTATTTGATGTCAGCATATTTTCTTGATTCTAAGGTCATCACGGGCACACTCGATGGAGATGAAATATCTTGAGAAAAATGATCTTGTGATTATGTCTAATTTGGAGAAGATATTTTCATCGGTTTTTTATTCAATGGAGCATCTGATGATTCATCTTCCATACAAAACAAAAGTTGGAGGGCCCGTAAAATATCGATGAAGGTATCCATTTGAAAGGTATTTTTAATTAGTAACTTCTTTTTGTATTCTTATGATATATGATTAAAAACTTATACATGTTTTACATAGCTTCATATTCTTTCTGAAAAGAAAGGTCCGAAATAAAAGTAAAGTGGAAGGATCAATAAGTTCGCAATATATTTACGAGGAAGTCGCAACATTCTATGCTAGGTATCTTCTAGAAGATGTGTAGACTATACACAATAGATTAAGGAGGAATGAGATAATTTACTTTGAGGAAGAACCTCATATCAGTGTCTTTCGTCAATCAACTCAACTCATTGGAAAGGTTACAGAACGTCTATTATCAAAATAAAAGAAAGATTTCAGCAGAGCTATACATATTAGATAATTGCGAGAAAATAACACCATATGTTTAGTACGTCTCTATATTACTTTTTTTAAACATATGTAAATTCCTTTACCCTTATCTTTAGTGGTTCTTGTATTCATTTTGGGGAATTTAGAAGGAATTGTCGATGAAAGTCCTATGTATTCAAATGATGAAGTTGTGAGCATATATAAGAATCAATTTTCTAAATGATTCAAGAACCGAGCAAAACAATTAGATGGTAGTGAATATAATACACATATATTAAAATATTTTGCAGAAGATCTGGTTTATAAGGTCTGATCTTACAACTATTGTTGGAGTAATGGTTATCGATTTCATATCTTTAATTCAGATAGACATTTAACAACTTAGATCACATAGTGATGGTTCATAGAGCTTGTTATGAGGAAGATCATTTGGATGACTAAAAAATAATAAAGGAGATACTATAAGTATAATGCAATATTCCAAGCTTAAATAAAGTAATCCTTTTTTTGTGTGACTGGTACAAACCCAATGGAGTTGTAGTGATCGATAAGAGGAATAACATTATCGATATGATACAAAGAAAATTTATACGCAGATTTGAACCCTTCATTCTAGCTTCTCAAGTGGACCAAGTTCGTTATCTTCCAAAAGTGTCAAAGAAGAGAAAGAGTATTGAATCTTTCAGTGTCGTGAAGATAAATTTTCGAGGTTATATTTCTAATGAAGACACCCATCTCGAAGATGTTATAGATGAAGCCTTTACACCTACTCATGAGTGAATAAATGTAGCAGAAATAGTCTCAATCATCGAATCGATTCAATTGACGGATAATGAGGTGATATGTGCTGACCTACAAGATGATGTAGACACTACTAATGAAGATGTAGATAACTCATAATTCAATGAAACATATTATAATTCACATGATTCAAATGATGAAGAATAACTGTATGTTTTAGTAAAATATTCTACTCTAATCAATAAAATGTTCATTAATAACTTTGTAATTAACTATAACATTATCATTACAGTCATGGTAGGTTTTGGATGTGGTGTCTCTCTTGGTTCTTAGTGAACCACTCGTCCATCCTCAAACTCACCTTCTTCCGGTAGGCAGCCGATCCCGCCTGTTACTTTAGAGTCACTTCCTGACAAGGCTTGACAGGTGATGACTGAGCTTCCGCCGAGGTCATGTCAATCCACAAGGTGGATAGACAGTCGTCTAAGCAACCGCAGACGAAACTTGGGTCAATGAAAAATTACCCCAGAATCTAAGTAAAGCAATAAATAACAAAAATGTGGAGTTAACATTTATTATAACTCTACAACAATTGTGTATAGGTGTAAGCATGTGTAGAGGTCAAACTCAGGGAGAAAACAATAGGTCAGGGCAATCAAGCTCAAAAACTTGCCCATTTTTATTGTTTTTATGTGTTTTTATTTTTTATGTTTTCTTTGGCTATTTTAAATTTTAAATTTTTTGATTTTATAATTTTTTTTCATTTTTTATTTTTAGTTTTTTTATTTCTTTTTCTTTTTAATGTATAATAGAATATATAAAGCTATTTATATAATATGGAGTAATATACGTACAAATATTAGTTAAGATAAATAAAATATAGAAAACAATTTTTGGGGGTTTTATATATTTTTCTAATATTACTATGATTTTTTTAGAATTTTTGCTAATTTTTATGGATTTTCAAAATAAAAAAGATCCCCAAAAAAGGACTAAATAAATAGATCGAATTGATTTGAATCTTAAAAATGGCAAATGGGATCCAAAATTATCCAAATAAATTTTTATATATAGATAATTATATAAAAAAATTATAAAATAGAAAGAAATATTTTTGGGATTTTTGTAGAATTTTTATATTTTTGTTGGATTTTAGAGCTTTTTGATTGTTAGTCTTTTTCTATTTTTAGGTGTTTTTGTTATGAAATTAATAAATATTAAAATTGAAAATATATATTTTTTTGGATTTTTTCAAAATGTTTTCTATTTTTTTAGTATTTTATAAATTAGGTAAGGATAAAAATTTCCTCATATAATTTTAATCAATAGTTAAAAGCCCAAAATGCTAAAATAAAAATGGGGGCAAGAAAGAACATGTCATCAGGCATATAACACTATTTTTGCATAATTTATAGAGCATAGGTGACATTTTAAATAAATAAAATTCAAGCACCAAAATTCATGAACTCGGAAAGACATATTTGCACATATAATAAACACTAGCAACATACATGCAATATTCCCAGAAATATACAATCTATATTTACAATTATTCGATTAAATGTAAATACAAAAAATCGACAAGGGCATCATTGTAATTATCCCAACTCACGTGGGACTACACGTGAGCTGAGCTGGACAGGACCCACATGCAATTTGTAGGAAGTACAAGGGACAACATGTAAAATTTCCACATTTATTTAAACTGTATAGTTTATTTATAGGATTGATTAATAAATACAAAAATGTGAGGCTAAGAGTAGCAATTTACCCCATAATGCGTAGGAACGAACGATCGGATTTCATTCACTTATACACGTGTCCTCTCCTGGTGCCCCGATGATGGCTCAGCCATGAAAGGCCCTGATTAGATCGCCCTGGGAGATTTGACGGTCGCGGCAGGGTTGAATCTAATTGTGATCGATCAAACTAGGGGAGTTCGTTAATCCAACGATGAATGCTATTCTTGAAGAACAGGGTAGAATGGCCTGAGATGCAAGCTTCAATCGACGCTCCCTTACGTCTCAGTGCAGCTCCTGCATTCCAAATATGCTCCACATGTTCACCTGGCCGGTCCTTGTCAGTAGAAAGCATCAAAAAGCTCTGTGGACCATGGGTGGAGTCCCTCGAGGTCGGAGAAGAAGAGGTGCTCCAAGACCCTTCTCCTCTACCAAAATCGCCTCCTGCAATCTTTCCGCTCCAAGTACCTGCACAGAGAGATAGAGGGGTTAAGGAAAAAGTGCCTCGATCTAATTAGGAGGGAAATGAATGGATGGTGGCCTGTGGCGGTAGTATCTCCAACGAGTGGGGAGTTGGGGCTACTGAACTCTAGATCCGAGGAGGATCAGGTTGAGCAGAGTGGAGTGAAGCATGGGTAATCGTGAGGGAAAGAAGGTGAGGTGGTTAGGTGGGTCGAGCACGGGTGGTAGCATGGTGAAGAAATTCACCGGAGATCTGCTCCGGTTAACTAGGAATCAGGCATTTTACACTAAAACAATCAATCTCTAAATCTAATCTAATTGCATAATACTAAATCTAAACCTAAAATATATAGAAAACATGAAAGGTGCAGCTCTTATACCTGAGATGTGCTCTGGGAGCAGGGCGGCAGGTGATCTATCGTGGGTTCTCCCCCATCCTCCTCCATCCGCTTCACATTGCAGAGGACATCCAGTTGTCACCTAGACGCATTCTTGGCCGGAGTTGATGAGATTTAGGGCTTTGGAAGTGACCAAAATGGAGGAAGAGGATAATGGTTTTATTTTTACACATAGGTTGGCATCCTTATTAGCCGATGGAATGAGAAGAATTGACACTGTGTACAATCATTCTGAGGATACAACGTGAATCATGGAAGATCAATGATCATATCTTGTGAAGGGCTCGAGGGGTGATGGAACAGCCAAGTGGCGAGGAAATTTCTGTGAAGGCGGGTTGCTCGAGGTTCTGAAGAAGTCAGAAGAAGGAATGGGGAGTTGACCAGGGGACAACGTTCCCAGGAATGTGGTTGGGCCACGTCAGTCCGCTACATGACAAAAGAGTCCAATTTATTCGAAAATTAATAATTAAGGAAGTAATTAATTTTATTAATTTTTTATTATAAAGTAAAAAATATTTATTTTATTATGTAGTATTTTAATATGATTTTTATTTATTTTAGGTATTATTTATTATAAGCTATTTTTAGGGGTGTATTTATAGATATATTCATCTATGTTTTGTACATTTTATTTTATTTTGTATTTTTGATTTTATTATTTTATTCATTTATTTTATAAATTTACAACTTGTTTTTTGGTGTGTAAATATATTTTCATTATATTTTTATGATGTCATTTGTACACTTAAATAAATAGGGGTATATATTATATAGGTATAAGTATAAGTATTTCATCTATGTATTTTATATACATAATTTATTTTAATGTATTTTCTTTGGTTTTATTTTATCTTTATATTTTTAATAGAATGTAAATAATATTTACAATAGTATAACAATATGAAAGAATAAATAATGAAAGAATGAATTTCACTTTTATTTATTGACAATTATTAGCATAGGTATTTTACCTATATATTTATATAGGTTCATTTTATTTTATGCTTTCTTTATGGGATTATTTTGGTTTTAATATGTACATAAGTTATAAATAATATTTATAAAATTATAAAAATATAAAATTATAGAAATAATAAATATTAAATAAGTTGAATATTTTATCCAGGCGTACTATACAATAGGGGTCCACAACCTAACTTTCGCACATTAACTCCAAAAAATATGAAACCAACATTCATTAAATAACATATTAAAAATTATATACAATTAGATGTGATTTTGATACATTTTAAGTTTTTATTTGAGAGATATGGATCTGGGAAGTTTGGGTTTTGGCTTTTTATTCTCTTTATAAAATGAACACTGTATATTATTTTTACATGATATCCATTTTGTATTTTTCTATACATTATTATCTACAACTTTTATAAAAAAGTTTTTTTATTTGAGGTACGGATAATAAAGAATAAAATAGGCCCAAAAAATACATTATTAATGAATAAATAAATGGAATTAGAATGGATTTATTAACCCTTATATCCCCTGTACTTTATTCATTGTCGACCAACTCAATTCTTGATTTGGTCTCAGGGTTTAGGGTCATATAATACCTTTGGTATTTTATTCTTTTTTCTTTTCATCTCTTTATTCCATAATTTGGCATTAAAATAGTATTATTTACACAATGCATGAAATAAATAATGAATGTTTTTTTGTACAAATTAATGCTATTTACATGCATTAGCTATAGTTTTTAAGGCCAAAATGATATAATAAAGGTGATGAAATGGAGATTCATCACCCCCCTATGCTTGCCTTTGTAGACCCTAGTAAACACATATGTAATAAGTGCAGAAAGTGAAAATAAAGAAAAGAAAAAGAAAGAAACTGGATTGAATTTAATTTTCAAACCTGTCTTCAAATAATCAAAGTTTGGAGCTTAGGTCAGACCTTGGTGGTGAGAGTGTGTGTGGAACTTGGTTGGGAACTAAATTTAAAATACAACAGCCTTCGACAGTCACAGAACTCGGTTCAAACTACCCCAATAGTCATGTCAGAACTAGTCTATATCATACAAAACCCTTATGACTATAAAGATGACTTGTACAGTTTAAGTGATAGTGGCTCTCCCCAGCTGAGATGACAAAATAATTGAGTTCTCCAGAATGACACCCCAATGTTTCCCCAATCCAGCAACTCTTTCCTCGAGGAGCAGGGTCTTCCCTTCTAAGTTCAAGTGCATCCGACTCAAGAGGAGGGGTGAAGAGAAGATTGGACGGTAGCCAGTGTAGCTACCTATCCTAGGCATTACTATACAACATATTTACACTCCGATAGGCATTTTATTTTCAATCAGGCTTGTCCACTTTTTTGGACTTTTTTTGAAATACTATATACAACGACATTTACATAAGGAATTTTTCTTCTTTAGCCAGAAGACTATCCCTCTTTTGAAGCATTATTGCAACCCACACTCTCATGTCTTTAGACGTCGACGCTAATGGATGGGTTGGGGTGCACTTCCCTCCCAAGAGGAGGATGAATGTTTCCACTCGTGTGCATCGCAAACTGACAAATCCAATCCTGTCACCACTCCAATTGAGTTGACCAAGTGAAAGAGTGAAAGGTGCATGTGTCCAAGTTAGGTCACGGTCGACAAGAGCCATGCGTGCGCCTCGAAAAGTTCTAGTTAGTCAGTTGAGGTGTTTTGAACCCATCCCTAAGTCTCAAAGAATTAAGTCTGAATAGACTTGAAGTACCTTAAATCTAGCTCCCATAAGGTTCCAGTGAAGTTAAGTGCAGTAAGGTCCAACCAAACTCCAATCTTCGACTTTACTTAAACTAGTTTAATCATCAAGCTTAATCCAAAAATTGTGAATGATATGTAAATGCTATGTACAATGCAGAAAATATTTATGTGATGCAATTTTCAAAAGATTCTGCAAAAGTTTTGGAAATTAAAATAAAAGACTTTTGGCATCAATAGGAGATATGTGCATCTATTTACACGGGGTTGCCTCTTTTTATTTATTTACACGAATTAAGAGTTTAATGAATTTACAGGTTGGAAATTAGTTATTACAATTAGTAAAGAATGTTTGCTTATATATGTATTTTTCATTATGTATATCTTTAATGATGCATATGTTTCTCAAATTTTTTTGAAAATAATTTTCAAAACTATAGTGCAAAGCATTTTTTGCAAATATTTACAAATTTTTGAAAGTCATTTTGGAAAGATTTTTTAAATAGTATAGATTTTTCAAAATATTTTTGCAACCAATTTCAAAATTATTTGCAAATAGGTTTTCAAAATATTTTATTTCACACAAAGAAAAGAAATTTTACAAATCAGAACATTTTTCCAAAGGTTGAAAATATTTTACAAAAAGTTTTCCAAACGGGTCAAACCATTTTCAAATCTTTTGCAAGAATATTTTTAACCTGACTTATTAATCAGTATATACAAAAAGAATTTTAGGAATAATATGCATCATTTTATTAATTATTTTGAATTGTATGTGTATATATAATATTAGCCATACTTATATGAAATATGAAAGTATGAATTATGGCTGAAGTATATATAGAGTATATACGACCCCCTATACTTAGCTTGAGCTATGTCCTCATAGATCTAAAAGAAAAAGAGAAGTCATAACTCGTATCGAGTATATAAAAGCCTATGTTACAAAGATGAAACAAGGAATGAAAGAATAAAGAAACAAGTGAATAGGAAGTCGACCGTCCCCCCTATACTTAGAATGAAATAATCCTTATTATAGCATGCTATATCTACATGCAGGGAGGGTCGAGGGTGGAAATACACAGATCACAAGACATTCTATCTCTCCCATACTTGGGAAGAGATATCCCTGAGGATACTAGTGAAAACAAGAGAGGAGATAGTGGAGGGGATCAAAAGAAATCAAAATAAAAGAGAAATATGGTGGGTGAATATACACATCACTCCCCCTCTACTTAGGGTGAGATATCCCTAAGTATAGGCAACAACAGAAGTGATGAAATAGAACGAATAAAGAATAACATGGGGAGTGCCCCCTATACTTAGGGCCAAGTGCGTCCTTAATATAGACATACAGATATGCCGAATGATCTAGGGTGCATAAGATGTACAGAAGAAAGAAGGAATGGAAGACAAAACACGTATATACAACAAATAAAGAATGGTGAAGTGCAGGATGATATCTGATAAAGGAATATCATACTCTCATCATCATCTACATGCGAGAACTGTGACGTGGTCAGAAAAAGACACCTTGATATTCAATCAAGTGGGTGTTCACTACTGGGGTCAGTAGATCGAACACTAAGCTAGTAACCGGCAGCAGAAAGTAGAACATGGGCTCATAATAACAAAGTGAAGGATTAAAGCCGATACCGTAAGACATGGAGGAGAAATGAGCAGTACAGAATCCTCCAGGCCGGTCAAAGTCTCAGGAAGGTACGAAAAGTGTAGATCATGATATTCTCTATGATGTATGATATCCGGTGTACACAAGGTCAGAAGATCACTGATACATCGAACACCACCAAATAAAGCTCAACCCTGTGAGTGTCATCAAGGTGACCATACTCAGATGAGTCATAGATCTCAGGATAATCAGAAGATTCAGCTCCATTCTCTAACAGATCTGAGACACTAGAAGTGAAGCCGAGTGCCCAAAAATGATGTATCCTCCCGCAGATAACCCTCAGGGAGTGATACATACCAGGAAATGAATAGTCAGAACAGAACTCAACCTTGCGAGGGTCATCAAGGAGAGTGGACTCAAAGTAGTCAGATCCATAAGACGGATCAGAAGTAGTGGTCTCGGTAGGTGACAGATCAACTACCAGCAGAAGAGATCGAAAGATATAGAAAATGTCACGACCTCTCATAGATAACCCTCAAAGAGTACTATGAACTAGGCATGGAATAATCATAAAAATATGGCTCATCCTTACGAGGACTGTCAAGGAGAGAAGACTCAAATAATTCCCAATAGCTAGGATAATTGATCTCATGCACTGAGAGATCGATCACATACTCAGACAGTGAGACCGATAACACATATCAAACGACTCGATTTTGCGTTCCATCAAGAAGGACACACAAGCAGTGAAAGAAACTGATCATAAAGAACTTGTTGCATCCTCCCGCAGATAGTCCTTGGGGAGTGATGCAATCTCAGTCAGTGAAATCAGGTCCTCAAAGAATATCAATCAATCAACATCAAGAAGGTATAAGTCCAAGGGAGGGATAAGAGATCATCAGGGCAGTTAGAATACAGTCCCTAAAATCAATCAAATAAGTTGAGATGGATCAAGATGTCAGAAGATTATCCTAAAGTGCTATATAGGGATGGAAGATTCAAGAGATGGAGGATAGGTCAGTCAAGAAGATGAGTGAAATCATGAGGGTTCCAAGCACTGTCACTTTAAAGCACAGAAAGAGATAGTACGTCACACATCTATATCAAGACGGGTGGAACCAAATAGTAGATTATGCAGTCAGAGCCCATGGAATTATCATTAAATAATCAAAATAAAACAAATCCTCAATCTGGTGTACGAGATTAAAAATCTTGAATACAGAATCACACCTATAATCATGCCATAATCAAAGATCCTTAATAATATCTACGCACGTATCAAAAGTCGGATCCACCAAAGCCAGCACACCAATCCAGCTTCTTAAAACTTGCCTGGCTTAAATAATCAACGTAATCCATAAACCTTGATGCGGGCCTTATCTACTAGTGCGACAATCCTAGGTGAAAGAAGAGACGATACTGAAGGGGGCGGGGAGGGTGGGCAAGATGTTGGTGGGACATAGACACAATTGTGGCTCAAGGAGGGAGTTTCCTTGAACCGGACTAGAGATGGTGTGATATGAGTAAGGAGGCACCCGTAAAATCCGATTTCTAGAGTGAAGATTGAGACTCGATATCACGACTCAAATAAAGAAAATGAAGAAAAAATGAGAAGGACTCAAATAAAATATAAACACTCATGGATGTATGATGAACTGCAAAATCGGCCCTTTAAAAGGGCTAAATTAGCACTTCAACTTGTCGTAGCAGTCGGGCCGAAATGGGCTCATCAAAAAGACCATCTCATTGATACATGTCAAATAAGAATGCGATGGTCATTAATTTTTTTACTTGGTAAGATACCAATGTCGAACTCAGGGACACGAGCCTCTCTCGTATTAATCGGATTTCTATTTATTTACCTAAGTGTTGAGTTAAAGGCATATAGGTCAAATCATGTGAGAAGGCACAATAATGCATTAAAAATCAAACATGCATTATTTTATTTTATTTTATTAAGCAAATGAATGCACATGCAAAGCATCACAAATATGCCCTAGGTACGAAATGATAAGCAAGATAAACAACAAGTCAATTCCAGATTGAATTAAGATGTCAAACTCAATTTGAACAAGGCATAGATTAAGTAACAAGAGACACATATCTATCAAAATAATACATCAATAATAAAGTGTCCATTATACGAAATGATCTTGCCATGAGAAAGTTCGTCAAACGAGCTTCGAAATGAAACTGAAATCAACTGAAAAGGAAACATGATGCTCAAGTTATGCAATAAGAAAGACAAGGGCATAAATGCAAGAAAACATGAAATGATAGCTACAATAGGCGCGAGTCCTTCCCTGTAATTTTACCAAATGTGCGGGGACCTTTTTGCAATATTGAAGAAGTTCGTGGGCGTCTCTACAAATTTCCCAGAATAGCACGTGCAAAACACGTGCTATTCAGGCTTGGAGTCAGGCTCGGCAGAGGCTCGGCTGCTTCGGCTAGGCTTGGACGTAGGCTCGGGGTTGCTGCAGGCTCGGAGGTGGGTCGGCAATTCCAAACCTCAAGGTTCGGATACAAAGGCTCGGAGGTGCTCTGGTGGCGCTGTTGGACATGCGAGCCCACGACGAGCCATTATGCAATAAATGTTATTGCAATTCACTCCTTAGTCTGAAATAAAGAGTACATAATTTGCATAATAGGTCCCTTAGTACAATTATGGTTATGTACCATGGCCATCTTAATAATCATACAGTTGTTGATTCAATTATTGAACCATAGAGGTTGGTGCTTAGATGAATATCTAATGAGTTAGATTGAGGACTCATCAAGCACCATCAAATGATTATTAAGAGATGATTTCCAGCCTGAGTAGGAGATGGCAATCCTATCTCATTTAGGTTGATATCTGACCGACCTCTTGATGCAGGTCCTCTGCATAGGAATAGAGATTCGGAGGTGTCT
>JAZKJV010006527.1:0-41168 GCA_037367405.1 Ottelia alismoides | reverse complement strand
TATGGCGAAAGACGAAGGAAAGGAAAACGAAGGCGGAGAAGAAGCGGCAGCCGCGGCAAAGCCGAAGAGTAAGAAGAAGCTTCTCATCATAATCGGCGGACTCCTCGTCTTGGTCCTTGGCGCTGGTGTTCCCCTCATGTTGATGGGTGGTGGCGAGAAGGAGAAGGAGAAGACGCGCATGCGGAGGAGTCTCACGATGCAGAGGTGCACGAGAAGCACCTTGTGGCGGCGCCGATGGACGTGTTTATCGTAAATCTGTCCGAGACTGGCGCATTTCTTAAGGTCCGGCTCTTAGTCGAATTCGATGAAGGTGCGGTTCATGCATATGAAGCGAAGCTCGCTGCTAAAGGGGGCGGAGGAGCAGCTGCCGGAGGTGGAGGTGGACACGGTCCAGGGAGTGCCGGTTTGCCGGGCTATCTCGGCACCCGAGAGCCGATGATCCGCGACACCGTGCTTCGAATCCTCTCGACGAAGACATCGGGAGAGGTTCTCACCCTCGCAGGGAAGGAGAAACTCAAAGAGGAGCTACTCGAAGGGATCAATGAAGCGATTGCAATGGAGGAAGCTCCAGTTCAGTCGGTATACTTCACTGAATTCATCATCCAGTAATCTGGGTGAGCTCCTGACAGTGGGAAGGTTAAGTTTGCTAAGCATTGTGCAGCGGAACGACACGTGTACGAGTAGGTACTCGCATTCTCTGCGTCCTCCTCTGCGATCTCTTTGAGCTCTGTGCAGAAGAGAGCAGTCAGTAATTCGCTACTGGATAATTGATTGTGGATATGGTGACGCTCGCTTGATCGCTATGAAGCACAGAGCACAGAGCACAGAGCACAGAGCACAGAGAGGAAACTTACTTCACGAATCACGCTCTGAAAAATCGGGGTGAGAGGACTTGAACCTCCGACCTCACGGTCCCGAACCGTGCGCCTCTACCAGACTGAGCCACACCCCGCCGATGTGCTGTTGTAGCCCCAAGGTAAGAATTTTAGCAACCCTTGCAAGGGGTTACGGGGGGTTATCGCCGGTTTGTTTAAGTAAAAAAAGGTGCTACACTTCTGTGCAGTATCCGCATAACATAGGTGGAACTCAGAAGTTTTTGAGGTCTAGAGAAATGACAACTGCAAGTAACAAGATCGTTGAATCCCCGAAGAGCGCGCCGCCACTTTCGTCGGTATCTTTTGCTGCTGGGGTTGATCGCGATGCGATGAAGCTCGACATGGTTCGTAGTGCGGCTGGACGTCGAGCTGATATGGACCTACGTCAGGTTATCTCCAACAAGTCCTAGAATTTTAACTTCGGTGCATGGGATCCGAGAAAAAGAACCCATATTGTTCTCCACTTGCCCTAGCGCAAGATCCCGCCAGCGCAGAAGAGTATAATCGTGTCATTAATGAGAATACCCACCGCTTTGAAGAGATCTTCAATGTAGAGATGGATGGGTGGTGTTACGGCCTCTCGGTCTATCCAGGAGAGATGGACAACGCCCTTGTACACAACGTAATCCGCGAGCTCGCCCCTACCTTTCGTGCCGCGATCGACCGAGGGGTGATATTCGACATCCTCGCCATATCCAAGAAATTTGCGGAAGCAGCCAAGTTTGCGGTGCACGAGAAAGAGATCGCCTTCAGTATGCTCGCGCAACTTCCCAAACCCTCAATGCTCGACGAAGATGGCCAGTTTACTATGGCCCAGATTATCGACGTGGTCGAGCAAGAGTACGCGGGCGTGCTACAGCGCCTCGAGCGTCGGTGGAACTCCCGTCAGGCGGCGGCGTAGTCCTCTGTGAACGCTATGGCCTCTGTATCGAGACTCGCAGTAGTAATTCACCGCTGCGTGCAAAGTTCCCACCGTTATAGCAACTCGTAGCGGCTCTTTGAGACATAGGTCACAGAGCGGAACTTAATTCAGGAACTCCTGGAGCGCGAACGGGCTCGTTCCGACGATCGCTTCCATACAGTCGTATGCCTGCTCATCGATACTCCGATTGTAGAGTGCCACGGTGGTTGGCGAGTTGTCTTTCCGGAAGTTGTCAGTGAGCTTAGGTGGAGTAGAGTTATCTCCGTCGTGATCGGTGTAGTCTCCGGGATCTCCTTGGGGCATCAGCGGACAGATATATCCGTTAGTTCTAAACGCGATCTCTGTAAGCAAAGCTTTTGACCTATGAAAGGTACTGTTGTTGGCCCAAACGATCGCATCAGACAAATTCGCTGTGGTCACATCTGTGGCTGCTGCATTTGATGACCATTGCACATATGGGGAGAATCCAGCGGCACCACCTGTATTGTGGGGAAGTCCATCGTGTCCAAAGAAGGCTGCTTCGTTTGGGTCGATTACATGCGAATCAGGGGCGAGGACCGCATTGATTCCAACGGCTATCCTTGGGCTGTACAGAATTGGGTAGACCTGAATCCCACGGTTTGCAAGTTGGCGAAGGATCCCCGGCTCGGTCCTCGGACTGCCCGGTCGATAGCGAGTGACTGTGAGCGACATCAACTGACTCTCCATTGTGGTGTAGTGCACAAATGTATCGCCGCAGTTGAATCGACCGAGATCACACCGAAGACAGGGGAACTCACTTATTCCAGGGACTGACAAGGTTCCGTACCCGGGCCGTGTACACTCACCAGAAGTATCCGCGCAGTTCTCTACGGGCAAGAGCTCTGTATCCACGCATGTTCCTATTCCATCGGTAGCGAGAATGAGTGATCGTCGCGTCCGAGGTGCGCAAATATTGGAGTTATCAAATAGATCGAGCGCATTCTCGAAGGCATCGATGAGATTAGTTCCAGGTGCTGTGCTGTTATCAGGAAAGCCCCCCCAATCAAGGAAGTTCGGGAGACCATGGGAGTATCCGTAACATTCGAATAGTTAGTGATCTGTTGGATCACCTGCGGGGCACTCAAGAAGCCGGTATTCCCCCGTACTGAGGTATCAAAGGAGATAAGCGCCGTCACATCACCATCGATCTTCGAGGATACAAGCATACTCGAACCAGTATTGAAGGCATCGAGGAAGGTTTTGAGAGGTTGCGGGGGGGTAACTCTATCGACGAGGTACATGGTCGGTCCGATTCCCGGAACCGGCACTACCGCTCGCTGGTAATCGTCCCTGTAATGTTGGATTACCGGAACTGGATCGCCATTTACGCAGCTTGGTCCATCTGCGCGCACGGAGCCTGTGAGATAACCTTGCGGATTCGGCACGCCCGAAGGCGGAGGGCCCGACCCTCCTGGTGGCGGCGGAGGTATGTATGGAGCGCACCATCCCCATCGCGGGTCGGTTTCGTTGGTTGGTAGCGGAGGGGTGCAACTGCGAAAAGGGCCTTCCACCGAATCGTCAGACCCACTGTTGGCACTTTGACCCACTCGATACGCATAGAGCCCCTGACAATTTGTACTGGTGTGGGTCATCGCCGTCGAGGACCGCGAGCTATCTAACGCAAAGACAGTACAACGAGGAACTACCGTCACAACACTTGCAGAATTGATACTCCGGTCATCGAAATCAAAGAGGTTAAGAAGTGGAACGAACAGATCGGCGGTGGAAGAGCTCCGGAGAAACGTTCTCGCAGCATTTACCTCGGCTCTATTCGCAGTTTGAATGAAGCACGGGTACTCCGCGCACGTTGGGGCACCATCTGCCGCTTCACCGATCGGAGGGTGGCTCAACCATATACCCGTTTCTATATATCCCTTGGTCCCACTTGAGTCGTTTACCGTGATACTGCCTCGGACCTCGTCGATCGACCCGATGCCGCCTGCAGCAGAGAGCACCTCTTCAACGGCCTCAAGTCCCGCGTCTTTCGCTCCAAAATCGCTGTTTTGCGGCGACTTATACTCGTTTAGGAACGCGATACTCGCTGAGTTGGCAGAAACATCTAGCTGCGATCGGATACTGATCAACGCGCCGACCGTGAAGATGAGTCCGGCGATAAGGAGCAGACTCATAATGAGCACTGCGGCGATAACGAAGAACGTTCCCGAATCGCTACGTTTCATAGAGGGATGGCCTCCGAGGAAACCTTACCACCACCACCAAGAAGCTGGGGCCAGCATGGCCATTTGGCTTTCGGAGGAGCCGTCTGATGAGTTTGGCACGCACGTCCAATCATCTCCCGTACATCCGCAATACCAACGATCCGATTGATGCTCGTCGGGCCCACATTCCGGATTGATGCATGCGGGTTCGCTGCATGGAGCGGAGGACGGTGGCTCCGACGAGGAGCAATCGGAGATCGGTCGGCATGTTGTATAATACTGGGTCCCACCTACCAGGGGATCACAGTACTCCCAAGTCGAAGTGTCTAGCTCCTCACAAGGGCCGCAGCTCGCATCGCTTAGTCCGCAACTTGAGGAGGATGCAGATACGCACGTCCAGCCGTTTTGAGCGGGGTTACACCCGCAAAGAGTTCCAGTCGCGGAAGAAACGTATCCTTCGCCACAGGGCTCAGGACACAATTTATTGCAAGTTCGAGGGTACTGCCCGCAAGACTCCCCGTCAGCCCCGAAGCAGTCCTCATATTCGTATTCACACTCGTCAGCTTCGCAGACGAGGGGAGGATTGTTTAGAATCCCCTCACACTGAGCGCAGTTATTTGATGACGAGCTGCAATCTGATGCCGGATTGGATACCGGAACAATTACTTGGTGGGTCGCATTCGGGCACTGGGGGACAAGGAGCTGTAGACCAAGTTTCACAGCCCTCTCTAATCGGGCCCTGTTCATCGGGGCATGTGACCTTGGGCATGCAACGGGTAACTGTTCTTCCACCTGGGCAGCACTGCTGGGGGAATGGATCTTCGCATTCGCCGCACGGAAGGGGATCATCAACACAGGCATTGTCGTCACAGGAACTAGATGAGTTTGGACAGCCTGGGTCTCCGAGCGGATGCACCGTATATAATCTTGGCAATTCGAACCATCAGTGCCGGGGCAAAAATCGTTCACTGCGCATCCCGGCAAGCACGCATTCGGATCTTGGTTGAAGATTAGGGCATCGCAACTTTCGCACACATTCTCAGACGAAGATTCAGAGGAGGGATCGGAAATTGACTCGGACGAAGACTCCTCAGATGAGGACTGTGACGGTGGCGGCTCATAGCTCGATTCTGAATCCGATGACTCGCTTGAAGGCGGCACCGTCGGTTGGGGGGTGTTCTTCGCCGATCTCGCGCGAGTCATGGCAGTGCGTCTGAAAGCCATGCTGTCTGCACTGATCGTCACAGCAGGCAGAAGGGGAGTTATAGGATCGAACTTGGCCTCAAGATGTACGTAGAGGGGATCTTGTTCAAGAACGACTCCCCAGTTCTCATCGCCGGTTGGCCATCCATGTACACCGATATCTTGGCTCTGAGAATAGGGGCGAGTAGGATGTTCAATCCAGAGTTCTTCGCCATCCTCGGGATTCGTTCTCTTGGCACGTTCGCCTGGGCGGAGAAACGCTACCCCTACGCCGGTAAGGGAAGAGTATCCTTCTCGTCGGCGAAGTGTTTTGTAAAGATCATCGTTGTTGGGATCGCCATCATCGTCGGCGTAGTGATCGAACTTCATCAGCGTTACGCTTTTCCCAGAGCCTTGAGGTCCCGCAACTAACGAGGCGTAACTTAAGGTTCGGTCGACGATCTCGGCCACACGCGTGATGTATCGTTCGCAGGGGTCATCCTGTCCAATTGGGGTTGCCTTACACCGTTCAGGATCTGTTTCGCTGTCTGGAGCAAGGGTGGTGTCTGTTTCGATCTCAATCTTGGAAGCGAAGTCTACGCCTCGGTATGCAGCATATTTGAGCATACCGGTGACATAGAAGTAGCGACCGACGTCGAGAGCAAAGAGAGAGAGAACAAGGAAGATCGGAATAGTGAGCGCCACCTCAGCCATAAGCGAGGCAGAATCGCTACTCCGTAGGCGATGCGCTCTGCTGGTGGTGGTAAGTATCTTACTCACTAAGGCCTTTCAAACTCGACAAAACTTATGCACCTGTTCGACAAACTTGAGAAAAACGGATCGTCATCACACGCTCCGTTGGGATCTCCACATACACATACAGAGCTACGACAATCAGACCCTGTGGCACCGGTTACTCCGTTGCAGTTATATAGGGTTCCCGGATTCGATGGAACTGGGGTTCCAAAAGATTGTCGCAGATAGAAATATGGCACGGTTGCTGTAGCGGTGGTCGAAAGTATGGGCCCGAGCACATCAGTGGTGAAAGATTTTGCATGCCCTCTAATCTGAACTGTAACTAATGTACGGCCACCGGGGCGGGTCGAATAAAAGGTCTGATCATCAGAGAGCAGATTCATCTCCACATCTCCACGTTTGGCTTTCATCATCTTGTCGAAGTTCACCCTAATCATCTGGTCGCCAATCGAGCGAAGATTCGAAGCCCCGGTGAATGCAAGCTGGTACACCGCATTCTTTAAAAAGACGCGTTGAATCTCTATTCGAGAGAGTTCAAAGATACACCCCAGAAAGAGAATGATTACTGGAATGACGATCGCAAACTCAACTATCGCGACGCCCCGCTCTCGACGATCTGTAACCGAAGAGGTTAAAGGGTGCGATCGATCGTATAGATAAATCTTCATCGGTGCCAATATTTTCCTAGACCACAACCCGATCGACCACGATAGTCTTATCTATATAATCTATCGGCATTATGCGTCCGCCCTACAGGTGGACGCAACTAAAAATCGCTTAAAGTTTAGGGTGATAGGCGAATTTGAAGGCTTGACGTACCCTAACCTGCGAAATGGGCGCATGAGAGGGGCAGAGAGTTATGCGGTATGGACTAGGAGAATCTCGCAGATTCTCTGAGTCCTTGTGCAAAAATTAAGGATAGTCGAACCGCCACGACGTACACTGACAGAACGCTTTCGACCTTCAATCTCAGGTTTTGACACGGACGCCACAGTGCACAGAGAAATTCTCTACGGTGCTTCGAAGAACGATCTGCCGTTCGCAGCGCGACTCTTAACTCCCGGTGGGCAAGCAAATCGGGGGCCGCACTCTTTCTCTAACTGCTCGAAGGTCGCCACAAGATTCTTTGCCCCAAGGGAGTTTGCGTAGAACAGCACTCCACCCTTAAACGGCGGGAAGCCAAAGCCCATCACACTTCCGAGATCGACCTGATGCGCGGCCTCTTGGCTCGGCGCTCCTGCCACCCCTTCGTCGAAGCAGAGGACCGCCTCCCCGAGGAGTCGGGTGATGAGTCTGTTCTGGATCAACTTCGCATCGGCAGTACGCGGCTCCTTTGATATCTCCAAGATCTGCCGGATACCTTCGTGTGGTTGCTCCTCTCCATCTTTGAAATCGTAGAATCCACCGCCGCTCTTTTTGCCTTTTCGGTTCACGGATACAAGCTTCGACGCAAAGCCTGGTCCCTTCATCCGATCACCATACGCTTTGATCATGATCTCACTCACGTGTGAGGCTACATCAAGCCCAACCTCATCAAGTAGCCGTATCGGTCCCATCGGCATACCGAATGCAGTAGCTGCTCGGTCGATGTCTGCGATTGAGTATCCATCAGCCAGAAGTTGTGCTGCTTCGGCAAGATAAGGCGTGAGGATTCGATTCACCAGAAATCCCGGCACATCGTTTACCACGATCGGATATTTCCCAAGTTTCGTAGTAAGCGCAGCCACGATCGCAACGGTCTTGTCGGAGGTGCGTGCACCTCGAACGATCTCAACTAGCTGCATCTTCTCCACCGGATTAAAGAAGTGCATCCCCACAACTCTCTCCGGTTGCGGGATAGCCGCCGCGATCTCTGTGACAGGAAGCGATGATGTGTTTGACGCAAGGATTGCATCCGGCGGCATAAGCGCACTTAGATCTGAGAGATCTTCTTCTTGATCGCCAAATCTTCAAAGACAGCTTCAATAGCGAGGGTCGTGTTACCCAGGTTTGCTGAATCTCGAGTGGTCGGTTCGATCCTATTCAAGATGAAACTTCGCTCTTGCTCAGTGAGATATGAGAGTTTTGAGATGTGTTTCTTGATCTGCTCCATCCCTCTATTCACTGCGGTATCAGAGGTGTCCTTTAGGATCACCTGACACTCAGCTCGCGCAAGTGCGCCCGCGATCCCAGCACCCATCACTCCAGCACCAACCACAACTGAGTGCAGTTGCTCGGTAGCCTTTCGCGCTCCCTTGCCGATGCTTTTGGATGTTTCGGTGAGGAAGAACAGACGAACAAGTGCTTTGCTTTCAGGGGAGATCAAGAGCCGTCCAATCTCTTTTCGTTCACGCTCAAGACCAGCTTGTATGCCGTTGTTTAGGCCGTGTACTGCACACTCAAGGGCCGCAGGCGGTGCAGGATAGAAACCCTTAGTGTCGTGCATCACCTTTGCGAGCGCCTTTCTTCGGACCGTGCTACGTCCGATCTTTGTGAAGGTGAGAAGCTTGTCGGTGAGTCGAAGAGCGACGGGACGCGCGGCAGCACTCCTGCGGCTATGGATTCTGCTCGCGCAAGCAGCCCATGTGGCGCGATAATCTCGTTCACCAATCCAGCTCGCAATGCCTGCTGCGGGCGTAAGATCTTCCCAGCCAAAATTATCTCCAACGCTTTCGGGAGTCCGACCAGCCGGGGGAGACGCTGGGTACCGCCAAATCCGGGCAAGATTCCAAGTTTGATCTCCGGGAGTCCTATCGCACTTGATTTGTGGTCGCTTATAAGGCGGACCTTACACGCAAGAGCAAGTTCACAACCGCCGCCTACGCACGGACCGGAGATTGCGGCTACCGTCGGAAAGGGAAGTTGTTCAATGAGGTCGAAGACGTCCTGACCCCTTCGAGCAAGCGCTTCCGCAGTCGGGGCGTCCTTCACGTCTCGAATCAGGTTTAGATCCGCACCGGCACAGAACATCTCCTCCTGTGGTCCGGTGATGATAAGCCCTGCGGGACGGGAGCGCTGCACGTTCTCGACAGCTTCATATAGGGAATCCATCCGCTCTTTTGTAAAGGTCACCACGGATTCACCGACTGCGCCCAATCGGGAGCACGGCCACACCACTTTCGCGGAGTTCAAGTGCCACTTTGCCCATGCCTTTAGTCTGAGTTGATTCAGCCATGAATGTACCTTCGTTACGGTCGTGATGTAGAACTTTTGACGTTCCAAAACAGTTAAGACGGACGTCGGGGAGCAATAAACTCCCTTCAAACCTTTGCTATCGATATAGCAACCTTTGAGCCACCCACTTCTCCTTCGGCTTTGTAGGTCTCAGCCGAGGAATTAAATCCTACTGAATCGGCCAACGTTTGCTCGGCGATAAAGTTCTCGTGGTGTCTAAACGCCTTCTCGTTTCCATCCGCAGCGTGAACTACTAACCTAATGTGGTCAGCAACATGGAGTCCAGCCTCTTTTCGAGCCTGCTGAACCATGCGGACGAGATCACGTGCTTTGCCTTCATCTTCAAGCTCAGGGGTTACAACGGTGTCGAGAACGACCAACGTCTTCCCATCGCTCAACGACTGAGTTGCTACTCCCTCTGCTGCTTTCAATGTGAGGGTGAAATCACCGGGAGCAAGAGTTACTCCTGCAACCGCGATCGAGCCATCATGTTGCTTCTTCCAATCGCCGGACTTTGATGCCTTGATAACATCCTGCACTTTGCCCCCGATCTTCGGTCCAAGCTGACGAGCGTTTACCTGAAGGAGCTCAGTTGCGAAGGTGCCAACCTCCGATTCAAACCGTACCTCTTTTACGTTTAGCTCTTCACGGATGAGCGCAGCATACGGACGCAACTCATCAAGCCCTTTCCCGGCAACGGTAAGAGATGCAAGGGGCAATCGCGTTCTGAGGTTGTGCGCTTCTCGTAACGAGAGCGAAACGGAGCACACATCACGGACCCGATCCATCGCAGCAACGAGTGCGCCATCTTTACGCAGCTCCTCTGCCGTTGGCCAGTTAGTGAGATGCACACTCTTCTCCCCAGAGATATTCTTGAAGATCTCTTCAGAGATCATTGGGAGTAGGGGAGCAACTAACCGGCACAGATTGTGAAGGACGGTGTAAAGCGTGTTGTATGCCGCCTGCTTGTCGGCATCCTTCTCGTGCTTCCAGAACCGTTCGCGGCTACGTCGCACATACCAGTTGTTGAGTGCGTCGATAAACGCCGTGATGTGTCTACACGCATCCGCAAGATCGTAACGATCAAATGACGCAGTCACATCTTCTATCAGCTGAGCAACCTTCGAAAGGATGTAGCGATCGAGCAGCTCACTCGACTTGGCTGAGTACTCCGCCTTCACTCCATCCGCGTTCGCATACAAGGTGAAGAAGTAATACACGTTCCAGATCGGGTTAATGACCGCACGGATTACTTCGCCGAATAGTTTGCCTTCACGATCAAGCTGAAGATCCTGGCCCTTCAAGATCTGTGACGATAGCAAGAACCACCTTAGCGCATCAGCGCCCTTGGTCTTAAACACCTCTTCAGGATCTGGATAGTTCTTGAGCCGCTTACTTAACTTCTGTCCGTTTTCATCGAGTACGACCCCGTGACACATACAGTTACGGAAAGGTGGTTTGTCGAACAGAGCTGTTCCCATCACCATCAACGTGTAGAACCACCCGCGGGTCTGAGCAACGTATTCAACGATGAAATCGGCAGGGAAGTGGTGCTCAAACCACTCCTTGTTCTCAAACGGGTAGTGCACCTGCGCAAAAGGCATGGAGCCTGACTCGAACCAGCAATCGAGCACCTCTGGTATTCGCCGCATCATGCTCTTTCCAGTTGGATCGTCTGGATTAGGGCGCACAAGTTGATCGATTCCTGGACGGTGGAGATCTGTTGGGCGAACCCCAAAGTCTCGCGCCAATTCATCTAAGCTCCCGTACACATCGATGCGCGGATATGCCGGATTGTCGCTCTTCCATACAGGGATTGGTGACCCCCAGAATCTGTTTCGACTGATCGACCAGTCGGGAGCGCTGAGAAGACCTTTGCCAAACTGCCCATCACGGATGTGGGAGGGGACCCAATGGATCGATTGATTGAGTTCGACCATCCGATCTTTGATCTGAGATACACGCACGTACCACGAGTTAAGGGCGCGATAGATAATCGGAGTGTCGGTGCGCCAGCAGTGCGGATAGTTATGGGTGTAGCTTTCGTGCTTAAGAACGAGACCCCGATCCTTTAGGTGACGGATGATCTCTTTGTTCGCATCAAAAACGAGCTGCCCCTGATAATCCGGTACCTCGGCAGTGAATTTGCCGCGATCATCTATCGGGCACACCAAAGAGATCCCGTTCGCTTCGCACACCTTTTGATCGTCTTCACCGAATCCGGGTGCCATGTGCACTGCGCCCGTTCCTTCCTCTGTCGCGACGAATTCGCCGGAGAGAACACGGAACGAGTTTGCTCGGTCCTTAAAATAAGGGAAGAGGGGCTCATACGTGCGGCCCACCAGATCCGCTCCCTTCATGGAACCGATCTTCTTCGCATCCTTCAATTGTTGCTCGTAACGCCCTGCTGCAGCTTCTGCGATGATGTACTGCTCGCCGTTAAGCTCCATGACCGCATACTCGATCTCAGCACCGACAGCGATCGCTAAGTTTGATGGGAGTGTCCAGGGAGTTGTGGTCCACACCAGAAGCTTCTGCTCAGGTGCTCCACCCTTTGGATGAAGCGTAAATGCAACCGTGACCGCCGGATCTTGGCGAGGGCGCGTGGCGTTATCGATACGGATCTCAAAGTTTGAGAGGGGAGTTTCGCATGCCCAGGAGTAGGGCATCACCCGATACCCCTCATAGATGAGCCCCTTGTCCCAAAGTTGCTTAAACGCCCACATGATGCTCTCCATGTAGGAGAGATCCATCGTTTTGTAGTCGTTCTTAAAATCTACCCATCGGGCTTGTCGGGTGACGTAGCGCTCCCACTCATTTGTGTAGCGCATCACAGACGATCGGCAGTGATCGTTGAATTTGCCGATGCCATACTCCTGGATAGCTTGACGGCCTGATACCTTTAGCTCTTTTTCGGTCTCCATCTCGGGAGGGAGACCGTGACAGTCCCAGCCGAACCGACGATCCACGCGATTGCCCTTCATCGTTTGATAACGAGGGATCGCATCCTTTACGAAGCCGGTGAGAAGGTGACCGTAATGCGGCAGTCCGTTCGCAAACGGAGGGCCGTCGTAAAACACAAACTCGTTCTTCCCATCAACGCCCGGCGTGCGCGACTGCACGGACTGCTCAAAGATCTTCTCACGTTTCCAGAACTCCAAGATCTGCTCTTCGATCTGTGGAAACTTCGGTTGCGGATTTACTTCGTTGTACGGTTTTTTCTCGGTCACTATCGCTACTCGGTTTTGGGGTGGTCTCTCTGAGGGGCGCTGTCCTGAAATTCTGGGATTGGAATCGCTGACTCAAAACGTGAGGATGCGCTGCCCGCCGATCCGGCAAAATACTACTCGAATCGAGTGGTTAGTTCAATGGGTTGTCCTTGTTTGTTGATCCGCTGGACCCGTCACTTCGACAGGATTGAAAGGGGAGCGACCGATCGATACAGAAGTCCATGAAAAAGCCCTCAGAATGAGCACCTGTTTCTTGACTCCGTTTGATTTCAACTCTACACTCGAACGAGCATGTACAATGTTGCAGCGCGTGTCGAGTCTGCTCATCACATGTGTCGTTCTCTCTTTATCGATTCCTTTACGGAAGAGATGCTCAGCATTAATGGTTGAGGTTCTATTCAGGTTTGCCCCATATTCGGTGGGGTATGGTACGTCGTCACAATTCGTTTCCCTAGACCGGTTGGGTATGGCAGGGGAATGAGACTGGCGGAATGGTAAGCCTTACAGGGCCTGCAAAATTAACTGTCTCCACCTCTTCAGAGGTCGCGCGTACTCCTGCGCTTCCGCTCGCTAGCACCCCGTCAGCAGCTCCCAAGACCTCTGCAACTAATCCATCTTTGGCCACTACATCGTCTTCAACGGATGCAGCATCAAGCGCTGCAACAGGTCCCGTTGCCGCTCGCGGAATTACGTTGACGCCGCGACCGAATCAAGCTCAACAAGAGCGTCCGGTTGTAGGCTCCGGTCGTGCAATACGCACAAATACTGGCGAGATAAGACCTGGAACACATACCGCACTAAAGTTTCCCGTTGATCGCCCCATAGGGGCGTCACTTGCCCCCGAGTTGAGAACTCGCACGATCACGCTAAAGGGCCAACAACTTGCGGATGTAAGAAGGGCCGTCCTTCAAGAGGCAGTTACCGCAACGCCGCCCGCTGCTCCAGCAATCGTCTCGCCACGGTCGGTGGAGGCGGAGGTCCGCTATGCTCGCTCAGTTCATGACCTTGGCCTTACTGGCACCAAAGAGGTGCTTAATCGTGAACTTGATCCACGCGAGCTTATCCGCGTAATTGCGGAGCGAGATACGGCGATCCGGTCAGAGCTCACGGCAGAGACACTAGCGCCGCTAAAACAGTCAGAAGGGGTGCCGACGCCTGTTGCCACCCTTCAGCTTGGAAATGCTGATGGGATCTGTATCGGATTGCCACTTGAGGCGCTGCACCGTATCGCGTCCCTCGTGGCGCTCCAGAAGGACGTCGGTGCGCCGTTCTCTGTTGTCGTTCCGCTTGCAAATCAATTGCCGCCAGCTACTTCAATAGAGTCCACCAGACGTGTTGGTGAGCATCTGCTTTTGATTGAGCAGCTCGTAGCATTTATCGCCGAGCGAAGTGGTCATGATGTGCGTACTGTGATCGACGGTGCCTTGACGGCGGGATCCGATTTTAAGGCGATTGAGCGTCGCTCTGAGCAGCTCGCATTAAGCTTTCCGCCTGATCAATTCGGTGCCGCGCGTGTGCTCGCCGCCATGGAAAGAGAGAGCGGTCCGATTTTGTATGCGACTCACTCTGCATATCCAACCCTTGAGCAGTTCAATAGGGCCCGATATGGCCGCGTTCCAGTTGAAGAACAGTGTTACCGAAATTGCGGGATCGGTGTTCGTGACGCGTTCCATAGAATCACCGGGCAAGAGCTACCATCTGTCTGTTACCACGGCGCGATAACCCCGGATGGCTTTGAGCAACACCCGGACATCGTGGTGCAACCCCGAATCCACATCCCTGGCCATACAGTCGATCCACTCACACAACGCATCATCCTTGGCACTAACCCTCGTGGTCTTGACACCATGGCCCAACTCGACGCTCAGTTTGTTGACCTATTCGAACCCTCAGTGAACTTGGCGCAACGGATTAAGCATCTAAACGCTTTACGCAACATCGTCCGTCAGGTTGAAGCTGTTGCTCCGGGAACCATCGTTCAGCCGCCGCAGTTGAGCACGCTCTCGCAGATAATTGCGCTAGCGAAGGAGCTTTCGATTGAGTATCGCAAAGAAACTCAAAAAGGGTCACCAGCCCGGGCCGTTGAGCAGGCGCGGCTACGTGCGGAGCAAGCTGCGCGTGCTGCTGGTAATCTTATGGCAGAAGTTCTGCGTGAACAGCTCTTCCATCTGGTCACAACACTACGTCCGTTCATCCGTCATCTTGAAGGACCGCGCGTAGGGGGCGACGGTGTAGCGCTGAACAACGAAGATCCACTACAACTTGATCCGCTCTCGACGCTTGGCGTACGGAAGATAGCGATCTAGTGATCTACTCACAGGCCAGAAGTTAATTCACAGTCCAGAATTTAATTCACAGAACCTCCGCGGAAGAGAGAATCCGCAATGTCCGATGACGTCGTCATGGCATCGTAGAGACGTACTCCTGGGGGCCTTTACAGGCGTCTCTCCGGGCCCGCTAATGTAAATTGACCGATAACGTTACTTATCAGTCAATTATAGGGAGAGGTTTAGGGGGCTTCCCTATCTGCAGCTCGGCGAGTTTTGGCCCCACAAGCTGTTCTTGTCCGGTAAAACGTGCTCGCTCCATTTACTTGCGATTGAAGTATTTCAGAAGAGAGGTCATATCGCCGCTCTCTTCGATCCATGTCGATACATCGCGAAGCCCGGCATCTCGGCAGTTAAAGGCAAAACTCACTCCAGCAAACTCAGCTGCCCCGATATCATTGAAGTCATTGCCTATGAAAGCGATCTGCTCCCGGGCAACATGATTACTTTTGGACCACTCCTTCAGACGAGCCCCTTTTTCCGCGAGCTTACAGGCGCTTGTATCCCATCCCGTGATGCGCCCATCGGAACCGAAATTCAGTCGATTTATAGAACATTCTCGAAAAAGTTCGGGTTTCAGATGCGCAAATATGCCGAGGTCGATCGAGCTTGAGATGATGCCAAGTATATATCCCCTCGCGTGAAGCTCCTCTACTGTTTCGCGGGCACCCTCTGATAATCTCATGGAGCTGCAGAGCCGCAGAATGTCGCTCTCGCAAATCCCAGCTCTCTGCCAATCCCCAATATCAAGGGACATCCAATCGTTGTAGGCAAGTTCTCCGCACTGATGGCGCGCTAGTCGTTGATCTCGTGTCGCTTGAGTAACTCCCGCCAGTGCGTGAATTCTGGCCCACACACTTCCCAGTGACGCGTCGTCATCCAACAGGGTGCCGTCGACATCGAAGAATACATGGGTGATCCCTTGCATTTTTTGCAGGAGCACGGACTCCCGTTGGTAGCTTTGCTGTCGTGCGCGGCTATTCATACTCCATGTGCATAGTCTCAAATCGGCTGACTATCAATCATACTGTATAGCTTTCGCCCAGCCTTAGTTCGCCGCTGTCACGCGCTCCCAGAGGATCGGAAGCAGAGCGTTTAGGTTCTTTCCACAGATCGCAATCTCCAGGCGTCTCGCCTCTCTTTGGTACGACTCGTCGCTTACTCCACCGGTGAAGATTACGATCTTATCGCGCTCTACGCCCAGGGCAAAGAGCGAGTCTGCTATCGAGAATCCGGTCACCTGATTAGCAAGCGACCCATCGAGAACGATGAGTGACATCAGATCACCGTTCCCCTGTATCCATGCCGCAATGTCGTTAGCCGTATCTGCTGCAGATCGTCCTTTGTGGAGGATCCCTTTTGCGTGGCCGTTAGTGACAGCTACGAGCGTTGGAAGGTTTGCTGTAAGAATTCCCGGTTGATCATCAATCAATAATACTGCAGCGCGCGATAACGCAGAGTACTCCTGAGCGGTGTGTGCAAGTTCGCGATAGTCGATCTGTGGTACCTGAAGCGGCATGCCGCTGTGACTGATTATCTCAGTGAGCGCGGCGCGCACCTGTTCCCCTAACCTTTGCGCGTTTTTAGCGATCCCTGGTTGTGATCTGTCTTCTAACAAAACTTACCCACTTAATCATTTAGTCAGGTTGCCACTTTAAGGCAGTTCGCAATGCGAATCGGTCGTAGAATCTGGACAATATATCCCAAAGCTTCATATCCCAAAGCTTCCGACGGACAGTGGGTCTTCAGGGTGTAAGGATACGTAGTACCCCTATCCGCAGCATAGCGCCCTCTGCTTCTACTTATCTTCAAGCTAACCCGTTGTATTGTTTGCCTTACCTCTTCATCCCCTGGCATTGCAATCTGTACTCACTATAATCCGGCGAATGCTTCAGCACTTATCTTCCCTTGCAAAGTCTGACCTTATCTTCGCTCGGTTCTCAGAACGGTGCGAACGTGAGGATGCACGCCCGAGAAGAGATGGCACTCCCACCCTTCGATAGCGAGGCTGTTCGGATCGGAACTTTGGTTGCCGAAGCGTTTCTCGCCCCGCGCTCCCGTACGATTGAATCAAAGGTTGAAAGCCTGAACCACCTAGCGCTTAAACTTCGATTGTGTGCGTCCGAATGCGGGATTGATGATGCGCTAACATCTCAGATGATGGCGGTAGCGATCTGTAGGATCTGCATCGATAAGGAGAGGTTCGTTACCGGTTTCAAAAAGGACTTAGCCGACGCAAGTGCGGATGGTCCAGTCCTACCGGCGGTTAGAGCACCGGCAACAGAGATACGGAGAAATATCGCGCGCTACTTCATTCAGTATGTCGATGTGCCTCGTTGTATTTCAGTGTTGGATCTCGAACGGAACACATTCGGCATTCGGTTGAGACTAGCGGATAACGGGATGTTGGGGATCTTTGGGTATCGATCAAGCGCTCGCTCGGTTGTGCGAATGGCGTACCCTGAGTATCTCGAAGAGGATAGCGATAAGGACTATCCGGTTCGCGAATGGTTGCTACACGGCTTTGGCAAGTTGCCAGAGAGAGCGCTTGCAAAGAAAGCCTTCGGCTGGGCGATCCGATTAACGAAGGAGGTTGTTCCCGAACTCCCCTTCGATGAGCTGCTTCGACATATTCCGTATCGACGACTCTTTGATCGCGTCGGTGTGTCGAGGTTGGTAAGTGCAATCTCAAAAAAATCGACCGGAGACACGAATCTCTATGCCGCTGTTACTCTTGGAGTTGAGTGGGTGCGTGAGCAGGAATCGTCGCTTGGAAGGCAAGCGCTGACACTGCCTCCGAAGTGGCATATCCATGGAGCAGTGGACTGGATAGCACAGGATCCGTTGGGGAATCGGGCAATTGATCGAGTGACGGTTTCGGTGATGAAGAAGTTGAGAGACTCGAACCCTGCGGTATTTGATCGTGATGGTAACATCATTCCATCCGTTGCGAAGAAACTTCCTTGGAACAAGTTGTATCACGGTGAGCATTTTAATTGCTTGAAGGAGTCAAACCTTACCGTTGCACAGGCATTAGCGCGGGTGATGCCTGAACTATTTGGCTGGGAGCGCGGCAAGATTCTCGCTGAAAGTCTCTTCATGCAGGGCGATCAATCGTTCGCACAGCTCAAATTGCTATTTGTGTTTTCATTGTGGCAGGAAGGTCTAGGCAGGCTCTCAGATGATGAGAAACAGATCGAAATTGAGAGTAAAGACTTTGAACGTTGGTTAAGTAGAACTCCTATAAACGGCCACTGGAAGCAGTTTATCAGCGACAATTCCCTCGATGCGCTCGTTCGGAGACACGCTCGATCTAATGTGGCACGAGCGGTGAATATGATATTTAGAGGGACCGATGTGTTCCCCGAGGAGACAAACAAGCTCCACAAAAATTCACCTTTACTACCGTCGATCATTATTCGAACCGCCCTAAAGGAGAGACCTTTCACGATGGAAGCGGTAGATAGTGTGAAGGAGTTTAAGCCTCTTGTGTTTTCTGATGATCGATTCATCGATATCGTAGCTCCACTAGTTCCCTGCGATGATAAGAAGATCTTTGCGGCACTCATGAAACGGGTGCCGAGTTACCACAAGGGGGCGGTGAGGTATCCTGCTCACTTAATGGCGAAACTCATCGAACGAGGCAGCGTTTTGCACACCGCGTGAAGTCCTATTGGACTGCCGGCACGATCGTGATCGGAACCGTACTGGATCTTCCGCTATTGTCGACCGCTCGGATCTCGAACGTGCCGACCTTTGCCTCCCAGAACATTGAGCGCCCGGGCGGGCCCTCTCCGATCGGTTCATCGTTCACAAACCAAGCGACGGAGGTAGCATCACTTGGAACGGATGCGAGTAGTTCGATCTGCAGCGGTTGATGGCTCTCGAGATAGTATGTAAGCTGCTTTTCGGGGCTTATAATCTTGACTTGATGGGGGCTTGAAAATTCAAGGCCGCATCGCGGTTCGTACGGTGGCGGGATATTCCGCTTTAGCCCTGCCCGGCTGAAGAGATCGATCAGCTCTGACGGCCATACCTCAAAGACTCTTTTCTCTCCATGCTCACCTGGGCACACACGAAGTCCACTCGTTGGTACAACTTCCATCGACTGGTGAAGAGAGCAGGTATTCACTGGAGAAACACCGGGGATAAACCAACTCTCCTTTCGGTGCGGACAACTTGCACCCGGCAGGGATCCGGAGAGAGCGCAGACTTCAACACGCTTTAGATTTAGTCCGATCGAGTTGGGCAGTGTGATCATCCCACCTTGTAGGAGCAACCGCTCCGCCATTGAGAAGAGGATCGGGCCTGCAAAATCTCTTCCCACAAGATTGGGGTTCGGTGTTCCGTCAAAGTTGCCGAGCCAGACAACCACTGTGTATGGACCAATGACCCCTGCTGCCCACGCATCTTTTGAGCCGTATGAGGTGCCGGTCTTCCACGCCAGCCGGCGCGGCGCAAAACCCGGTATCGCTGGCGGATTGTTGGCGAGCATGTCCACTACTAGGTAACTCGATTCAGGAGAGAGGATCTGGACTGGTGGTGATTGCGGTGCCTCTCCCTCAAGGAATGTGAGTGGATGCACGGTGCCGCGATTTGAGAGTGCGCCGTATAGCGATGCGATCTCCTCTGAGGAGGTGCCAAGTGCACCGAGTACTAATGCAATACCGTAGTATTCGTCAGAGATCAGGTTCTTCACCCCTGCTGTCTTAAGGAGGTTGAAAAACGATCCAGGGGTGAGTCTCCGAAATACCTCCAACGCAGGGATATTTCGGCTACGCACGAGGGCCTCCGATGCAGCGATAGGGCCTAGAAAGTTCCTCTCAAAATTCTCCGGTTTGTAGGCACTGAGTCGGATCGGGATATCCTTAAGCATCGACTCGGGAAGGATCCTCCCTTGATCGAGCGCTGCACCGTATACAAAGGGTTTAAGGAGCGAGCCAGGTGACCTCTGAGCCGCGATGCCGTTTACATATCCGGCGATAGTGGAATCGGTATAGTTTGCTGAGCCCACATACGCACGAACCTTTGAGCTTGGTCGTTCGGTAATGAGGATCGTGCCGTTTGTGATCCCGAACAACTTAAACTTAGCGAGTGAGGTTGCTAACACCTCCTCTGCCGCGTCTTGCAACTGTCGATCGAGCGTGGTGTGGTATTCATCTCGGTCCGGATAGAGTGCTGACACCCTTTGAAATAGGTGTGGTGCTCGGGTCGGCGTCTTTAATGCTGAAAGCGGCGATGCCTTCTCGCTTACCTGCGACCTTGCGTGGGCTTCGTTCCAGGAGGTAACTAGCCTTAATCGGGCGTTGTTCCACTCATCTTTGCCGTGCGGGCGAATCCTTCTACTTGGATGTTGCGGGAGTACCGCAAGGGAGATCGCCTCTTCGGGACTAAGTGAAGCTGCACGTTTGCCGTAATAGACAAGAGATGCCGCCCCTGCTCCCTCAATATTTCCTCCATAAGGGGCAAGGGTGAAGTACGCTTCCAAGATCTGCTCTTTCGAGTAGTGTCTTTCAAACACAAGCGCCCAGAAGATCTGCCGTAGCTTTCCTGTGACACTACGGGTCTCTAAGCCCATCCTAAGGCGCACGAGCTGCATGGTGATGGTTGAACCACCCACGGGATTCTTAGGATGCAAGGCGGTAGCGACTACACTTCGGACGAGGGCGATCGGATCGACGCCCACGTGTGAGTAGAATCGACGATCTTCATAAAGAAGGGTCGCATCGACTAACTCCTTTGATATCTCCTTCAAAGGTAGATGAAGCCTGTACTTATCGTCCTTGGTAAGGCCGAGGGATAGAAGTTCTTCTCGAGCATCGAAGAGCGCCTTCGACGTATTTGCGCGGTCGATTAAAGGTGGCGCAGGAGTAAGCCGTAGCGTTAGCCAGGAGCCAAGTAGTAGCACTAGGAGGCACGCTAGAGATCGTCGGGCTTGCCTCATGAACAGCATGTATGCCTCATGCGGAATTCTACGGGCAATTCAAGCTCCGTATCTTTACACAGAGGACACAGAGGGCACGGAGGAATTTCCGTGCCCTCTGTATCGAAGAGATCAGATCGCATAGGCAGGATGATCTACGGTACTACTCAATGCCGCTCTACCCCCAACCCTATTTAACCTCCACCTTCCCTTTGGCTCCCTGGAACTGCTTCGTTAGATCATACATCCCTTCTGCATACGGTGCTGGAACTGTGTAAGTGCCTCGGCTAAGCGGCTTCAATCGGTAAGTGAAGGTTGCGGTATCCTTGGGCAGGTCTCCGAAGAATAAGATTCGATCCTCCTGAACCTCAATAAATGCTGGGCTCCAAGTGTTCGGTCCTGGACGAAGTGACTGACGGTTTGCTAACCCTTCATCACTTAGATCTAGCTCGAATCCTCCAGGGATAAGTTCTACAACTGCCATTCGCGACAGCGGTGTCTCTGCTTTGATGAAGAGCGTCACTTCAACTTTATCGTTTACGCCGAATGATGAAGAGATCTCTCCCTTACCGTTGCGAAGTTCACGATCGATCGTAAGGCCCGCATTGATAGGTTGCGATTCCCCCTTGTTGAACCCGGTCTCGCTCATCTCATAGAAGAACAGCCGTCCTGGGGTGCCGCGGAACTCCGCTTTACGCGATCCTTGTGGGATCTCCCCCTTCAAAATCTGGGAACCGGTGAGGGTAATTGGTGTCATCGCCCCTTCCGACTGCTCCGCAGAGATTCGGAGATCTCTTCCCTGCTCCTCGCTCCTCCTAGTCGATAATGCGTGGAGACCGAGGAGTGAGAACGAGGCGTTGAAGGTATTAAACCTTCGATCCCCTATCATTCGTGCAACCGGGATCACCGTATCGAGAGGCGATAGAAGATCCTTCTCCTCGAAGTGCGCCGCAGAGATCCATCCATAGATCGCACCAAAGAGCGCAGGATCTTGGAGTGGCCACGGCATGGTGCTCTGCCAAATCTCGGGCGGACGTCGTAGTAGCTCGGAGGCCTCTTTGTCCATCTGCATGATCTTGTAGGTGCCGGCGAGGAGCGTTGCGATCGATGAGTCTCGCCAGGTGGCGCCCCACTGTCTATCGAGATCGTTGACCATCGCTGTAGTTTCTTTGGCAACGACCTCTCCTGACTTCGCTCTCAGATACAGTGCGTAGCTCTGAGAGAGCTGGCTCAGCAGATCATACTTCGCCTCAGCGGTATAAGTCTTCAACCAACCCAGTGCGCGAGTAAGAACCGCCTGAGGTACCTCAAGCCCCCTCGCCTTTGCTTCAATAAGGAAATGCGTGGCGTATGCGGAGAAGATAGGTTCCGGCGCAGAGGAAGAGGTCCACAAGCCGAATGAGCCATCTGCTCTCTGTCTACTACTCAATGTTTCAAAGGCAACCTTCGTATACTTTGAAACGTCACGCTCCGAGATTCCAAGCTCTGGATTCGCGCCGAAGAGAACTGCAGGGAAGGCGGCACTGATCAACTGCTCGGTGCATCCATACGGATACCCCTTAAGATAGGTAACGAGCGCCCGTCCAACTGAGAGCGGGCTCTCAGAGATCGATCCAACAACCTCACGCTTCTCATCATAAAGGTTTCGCGCAAGCGACACCTGCTTCACCGCTTCGTTACCATCCTTATCGGGACGATAGATGCCAGCATGGAGTTGTGTGCGGACCGAGGTTGGAGGTCGAACGCTGATCGTCTCACTTGCTCCAGACACTTTTCCAAGTGCCTTAGCGACGATACGGATCTCTTGCTCACCGAGCACATCCTTCGCTCGAAGCGCTACTTTGAAGCTCCGATCCTTGCCCTCTGGAACTGTGAGTTCGATCGGGGATGCATCTACAGACTCAAGCCCACTTGAAGGCACAACAGTAAGAGAGACCTTAGTCTCGTTGCCTGAGCCCTTCACCGTATTTGCGATAGTTGCACCAACTTCGAACTGATCTCCTGGTGACACAAAGTACGGAACTTGCGGGTCAACCACAAAGTCGTGCTGCGCAATAGTTGAGGTAGTCTTCACCCCCACTTTCTTCGCGCTCACTGCAACTGCGATTACTCGCACCGTTCCATTGAAGGTTTCGGGAACAGGAACAGAGACCACACCATCATTTCCGGTCTGATTAATCACTCCAGACCAGAACGCCATCGGTGCGCGACGTTTACGCGCGAATGGGTTCTTGAATTTATTAAGCCCGCCATCCTCGTCACCTCCGGGCGATGACAACATTGAGACGATCTTGTGATCGGGCATGATGAGATCGAGGATCTGGTACGTTGAAACCTCCAAGGCCCGCTTCGGCATGAACGCTTCTACGGGCTTTGGATCCTTGTATCGCGCAAATTGAAGGATCCCCTCATCCACTGCATAGAGCACGAGCTTGGCTGGATCGTCGAGGTGGTACTTCACCTCAAACTGCTCACCGGGACGGACCCGTTCAGGCACTGAAAGAGTGATCTCCTGAGTGTACTGAGATTGCGCAATCGTAAACGGCTTCACACCGTAGCTAAGCGGTGCTGCGAAGATCTGTTTAGAATCGAGCGATCGTACAAATGACACGGAGACATACGCATTACCAACAACATCTGCTGGAACCTTTATCTTCTGAACGGAGGAAAGAGTGTTGCTCTTAAACCACTTAGACGCATACACACGATCACGCTCGATGGTTATCAATCCAGCACCCGTGTAAGGCGTATTGATCGAGATCTCAAGATCCTCGCCAGGAAGCACACTACTCTTCGCCAGACGGAGTCCAACCTCAGCGGTTCTATCAGCCATGAAGGTGGTGTTGCCCTCGCCATGCACTACGTAATGGATAGCGTTAACTTCCTTGCCGTCTTTATCGAGCACCTTTACGGTGAAATCACCCGCTCGGGTTGTGTCGAGGTCATACTTCACTCCACTCTCGGTGATCTTAAACGGAGTCTTAGATACGACTGATCGCTTAGGTGTTGCCTCGTAGCTTAATGTACCGTTCGGTTGCTTTACGAGCGCAGAGATCATGACCGTCTCCTCTACCTCAAGGGAAAGGTCATCAAGAGCTATCGACTTAAGCGAAGGGTCAAGTGCAAGGAAGCTCACAGTGCGCCCTGCTCCTTTGCTGATGTACTCAAGGCCGCCATCAGCTTTCCATCCAACAAATGTTGAGAGGTCTGAAACTAGACTTCTTGTGGTGCCGGCAACTGAGCGCCCGGAATCTTTCTCAAAAGCTTCCGCTGCAAACTCCAATGTAAACGCAGGCTCCGAGAATCGGCTTAGATCTGGAGTGAACGAGGCCAGACCAGAATCGTTTGTTTGTACCTCTCCCAGGCTCTCACTCTGTTGAGGTAGGCTTGCTGCTTCTCTCGGAGTGTAGAATTGGTACCCCGGGAACTCCTTGAACGTTCCATCCCATGGACGGACGATCAAGGTGCCTGCAACTTTGTTGTTGCCAGCCGGAGTGCCAAATAGATTGAGGACCGTCGCGTCAAATGTACCGGCGCGCCCAAGCCAACCCGAGCGAGGATTTGGGTTTGCATCTCTGTAGGCCGTCTTTACGACGAGCTTGTCGGGTTGGAACTCATCTACTCGGAACGAAGTGGAACCGAGCAGCGCCGGACCGCCCTCTTGCTTCGAGCGCACAAGGTAGATCCCAAGCGAATAGGTACCGGTAAGCGCCCTTTCAGCCGTCCATCTAAAGTCGTCCAGTCCAAGTTCCGAGGAGACAAACTTCTTCCTTAGAATCTCTACGCCGCGTGGATCGGTGAGTGAGAGCTCAAGTGGAAGTGTGACGCCAGCGAGGCCTAGGTTTCTTCTACGAACGATTGCGCCAAACCGTGCCTCTTCACCCGGACGGTAGATCCCGCGATCCGAGAACACGAGCGCACGTAGGCCGTTTGCTTCCTCGCGATTGACTACACCTTCCGTATCGAACCGCGAGAAGTTTAGACGGCGATCGTTACGATTGAACGGTAGGAATGAGTAATCCTCCCCCTTCTCTACTACATACACGAGGGGAACTTTCTCTTCTTTGAAGGAGTTGGTCGATGGGAACTGAACTCGTCCATCTTCCTTGGTTGTTTCCGTAAAGAGCGGCACTCCGTTTTGGCCCAAAAGTTTTACTGTAGCACCCGAAACCGGCTCACCAGTCCTAAATGACATCACGAATAGATCGTGCTCGCCGGAGAGGTGATCTTTGGTGAGGATTCCAAGATCGGTGAGCAATACAAGGCGTGAATCCGAAAGAGGTGCGGAATAGGAGTAGCTGTTGTCGTAGCCATCTTCTCCTTCACCTTCGGTGTAGTCGCCCCCTTCACCCTCCTCTTCCCCTTCGTTGTTCTCGTCTGTCTGCGGCTGGGCGGCTTGAGATGTTCCCGAATCGTTGGTGTTCTCCTTTACGGTGAGCACAAAGAGCCCACGAGGAGCATTCCCTCTACCCATGAACCGATTGAAGTCCACGGTAGTATACGAGGTGTCGCCGGGCTTCCGATCCGGGAATCCCGCGATGTAGCTTGTTCGTTGAGCCAACTGATTCAACCCCATGTAGGAGGTCATGAATCCGGGATTCGAGAAGTTGCCATATGTTGACGACACAAGATGGTGCACATCGTTGGGGAGGATCCGCGCAAGCTCAAACCGAGCCTCGGGAATATTTCTTACGGCAACACCTAGCTGTCGATCACCAGAGAGGCTCAGGAGTGCGCCCTCATGCATGATGCGGAGGGTCTTCGGGAACTCCTCGGCGAAAAGCACAGTTCGATAGTCCTTGGTCAGCGCAAATCCCGTATCCGAGGTGAGCCCCTGCCCAATTCTCACAAAGATCTCCCGCTTACCTGGAACGTCGAAGGAGAAGAGGAACGTATTCGGATTAGTGCTCTCATCTCTCGGTAGCGCTGATGGTTGTACTCGCGGCGCTGATGCAAGCACTTCTGGGAACACGTTCGCTTCATCTGCGAAGCTTTCTCGCTCGCGACAGACCTTTGTGTTCTTTTCATCTGCACAGTCAGGCAAGAGATAGATCTCGAGGGCTGCGAGGAGTGGCTCCATTTTGACGGGCTCAGACACTTCGAGTGAAAGCACCCGTTGCAACTGCTCATCTGGTTTGCGGACAACAGCGGTGGTTACACCGGTAAGGGTGAACACCTCACGAGCAGATGGGATACTTACATCCTGCGACTCTGGAAAATCGCTTGGCGTTCCACCTTGTTTAGCCACTACTCCGCGAGCAAGGGTGATTCGTGCCTCACCCGGCTCTGCTGGTAGAGGAATCGGTTGGCTCTGGATATGAAACGTTCGTGAGGACTTCGGATCCGGCGATACGGTGAACGTTAAGCTCTTAGTAAAGCTCTTCTCGGGTTCCACTCTCATGGTAAGTGACAGTAGCCGTTCAAGCTCTCCTGCCTTTGGGGGATGTGAGAGCTCAACCGAGGCAACTATCTTTCTTTGTGATGGTGCGGTGGGATCCGTGTAGAGGTTCGCATCGGTAATTCGCGCAGAGATCTTCGGGGTAGTAAAACGGATCTCAGTCTCTCGGATCTTTAGTGCCGGAAACACCTCAGGATCGATCTTCACCGTTGTCTCGATCCCAACCGGCCACTCCTCTTTGGGTGTGAAGACTAGAGTTGCAGGATCGGTATCGTCACTTTTCCAAATTCCGACGATCTTGGGCTCCAAGGTTAGACCGTGGTCAAGAGTGAGTCCTTTCGCTTTGCCGTGAGGACGAGGAGTTGTAGCCCAAGGTGCGTGGAATTGGACCTTAAGAGGCTCACGACCGTTTGTTTCTGCAAATGCGTCGCGGGTTGGGGCGACAACAGTGGTATCAGCAAGAGGAATTTCTGTTTGGGCGTCTTCCTTCTTTTCAGCAAGGGCGTCCCATGAGGCAGGGTCAATCGGGATCTCGCATTCAATTCCCTGATCCAACGAGCCTCCTCCCCCGACCGGAAGTCCACCTTTGAGCTTGAACTTGATAACTGCCGGGGCTTCAGGCCTAAAGATCTTTGGGCCTTGGATTGTCGCTACAGTCGTGGATCCGCCGCCAGAGGAGTTTAGCGAAAGATTTTCAGATGAGTCTTTGCGATTGAACGTAAGGTTAGCAAACGGAAGAATGCTCTCCTTCGGGTAGTAGTTGAAGTGAAGTCCGATGACCGGGATCTGAATGAGCGGTGCGCGGTGATGGATCTGGAGGGCGCATGTAGAGAGTGAAACGGTAGCGGCTGGAAGAGTTACTGCTACTTCCTCTGGGGTAATTGTGGGTTTGCTTGTTGCTGAACCGTCTGAGGTTCGAAGACCTTTGAGCGAAACCTTTAGCGATTCATTTGGTCGCCACGGATCGAGTGGGACGAACTCAAGTTGCGAATCCGATCGCCAGCTCCACGCCCCCGCTTTTGGCGGCGAGATCTGAATGGATGAGAAATTATCTGGCATCGACCGTTCCGCTGGCGCAACGGCAGAGCTGAAGCGAAATACCAATGGGAACTTCTCATCGCTTGGGAAACGATCGAACGGCGCAAGCTCTACTCGCACGGAGGATGTGAGGTTGGCTGATTGGGCGACTGAGGATGAACTCTTCCTCGCTGATTCGGTAGGCTTAACGGAGGCTGCCTTCTGTTCGAGGGTCGTGGTTCCGGTCTGTTCGTCACCTCCCGTGCATGAAGTTAATACGACGAGCGATAAGGCAAGGACCATGAAGGCGGTGGGGGGGGTGAAGGCGACGCGTTTGAAAGAGTTAGACGACAAGGTTCGCGCCAACGAGATCTTCGAATTCATATCTTTTAACCCCTTCCCGGCCGGGACTGATTTGCAATGCTCGGGAGTTTACCGCTCTTCCTTGTGGGGTGCCACTCCCATGGAGAGAGATTTTGGTGAAAAATGGATCTGAGATGCCGAAGAAAAAAAGGGCGACCTGGTGACTAGTGCAGTGCGGGATTAGCGCTAAAGCGAGAGAGCGCGGTCAGGAATGGGGGCGATCGATCCACCGCGAGGTTCACGAAGGCAACGTATCGTTCTTTTTCGTAGTGCCTTACCGTACTATCCTGAGCTACGGTATTCATCGATCTATCACCGTTAAATGGCTACCCGATCGTCAAGGTTTTGTTATGGCAACTTCTAGTCTCTTGACCCTCATCGATGACATCGCGACCCTCCTCGATGACGTGGCAGCTATGACCAAGGTTGCCACGAAGAAGACAGCGGGGGTGCTTGGCGATGACCTCGCTCTGAACGCAAAACAGGTAACGGGAGTCTCCTCCCATCGCGAGCTTCCCGTTGTGTGGGCAGTTGCAAAGGGGTCGGCGGTTAACAAGGCTATCCTCGTACCGCTCGCTCTCGTTATCAGCGCCCTGATTCCCTGGGCGATCGTACCCCTCCTTATGATCGGTGGAGCTTTTCTCTGTTTTGAGGGTGTAGAGAAGCTCATCCACACCTTCTTGCATAAAGAGGACTCAAAAGAGAGGGACGATCTTTTGGCTGCGGCACGATCGCCCGAAGATCTCCTCGCCTTCGAGCGTGATAAGATTAAGGCAGCCGTACGTACTGATTTTATCCTCTCTGCAGAGATTATCATCCTCACCCTCGGAAGCGCTGCGCACGCCACCTTTCCCAAACAGGTGGCGGTGCTCTGTGCCATCTCCCTTATCATGACGATCGGGGTATACGGACTCGTTGCAGCGATCGTAAAGCTCGATGACCTCGGATTGTGGTGTGTAAGCGGTGGAAGAAACGTCGCAGTCCGCACCTTCGGTCGGTTCGTCCTTACTGCCGCCCCGATCCTTATGAAGAGCTTGTCATTTTTTGGAACCGCTGCGATGTTTCTAGTTGGTGGTGGAATAATTACCCACGGCGTTGGAGCCCTCCATCACGCAATCGAATACAGTGCAACCATCGCACAAGAGATCCCGACACTCGGAGTCATCATCGGCCCCCTCACCCCGCTCGTTTTCGATCTCGTTGTTGGTATCGTCACCGGAGCCGTAGTTCTTGCTGGTTACACCGTTGTTCAGAGGATCTACTCGAGCTTGCGGAAGAAGGGAGTGTAGTTGGCGACGTCCCAATCACATTTTCTGGAGCGGTATCGCGCCTGCGCGCCCGCAATCCAGAGCTCGGCGGACGGTTACATTCGGCCCAACAAGATCTAGTTTAAATGATTGCCTTTCTTCTCGGTAGTTTTCAGCCGCGATTCGAAAAGCGAGAATTTTTATATAAAAATGCTTTGAGCGCTCGTAGTCGCTTACTATCAATGCTACATGATGAATCGATTCGATCAGCACTTTAGAAATTTATAACGTTTCCGACCCCTCAATGATACTCGCATCACGATGCTTTTCAATGGAGCCGATTGAGGTGCTCGGAGTTGTTATAGGTTGAACCTAATGGCCGCTTCTATATTATGTTTAAAGAGCAGCCAAGCACCCTCTCTATTTTCCCCAGTGAGTGGTTGATAATTCATTTTTTTTCACAAGCGCATCAAAATCTTTCGGAGATAAATCACGCACATGGTTCTCGATTGCCGCACCAAATGCCGCTTCAGGATCGATGTCAACATTATGGCCTAAGTCGACCTTTAAAAATTTCAATATTCTCTCTGAAACACCATCGCGATCTTCACCAACCTTATCACGTGTAGGCCCAAGAACGTCGATAGCTTCCTTAATTTTTTTCTTGGCTTCAGAATGCCGCACGGCGAGAATTGCAAGCTCTCGAAGCGGGGCCTGGAATCTCGTCCATCTTAAAAATGGTAGGGTCAATTACGACTGATCTAGCCACGCTATTTCCATAACGCTAAAAGTTACTTGTGTTATGGCTGAAAACATTCGATTGGCGCATAACGTTTCGCGGACCGGCGTGCCGATCCATTTCCACCTAACTATATCACTTCGCTACGTCCGAGTCCCGCGAATGGTTATAGAGGCAAAGTTAAATGTAGTTTGTATGACGCCGAGCTTTTTGCAACTCACGTTCGAATGCCTCATCCCCCCCGCGATTATTGTACATCGTCCTAAAGTCTGTTTCGGTTGTCTTTGGTGAAACAACAAAGAAACTACCATCGCCAAAATTTTTTGCTACCGGTCCTTGTAGTATTATGGAAGCTTCGCGCCATACAGGAAGCGCATCAAATATCGGTCCTCCACTTTGAGGAGGTTCCTGATAGCGCACACCACCAGGAGATAGTTTAGCATCGCATTGCCGCACACATGCACTCACTTTCTCTCTCTCAATGTCTGCACCGGTCGCTGGCATATGGCTCCAAATTGCTATTCAGTTAAATCTTAATCTTAGTTATGGCGATCTCTTCGATTTGTGTAGCCTTTATAACGTTAACGCGAAGGGCGCGCGGTAGCGCGTCCCTTCCGCGCTTTTGTTACACCACCTCGCGGGTCAGCCCACACACGGAGGGGCTTAACTCCGACTGGGATAATGTACTTTCGAGACAGATACTCAATCATCCGTAGCTCACGCGGCAACGATAGCCGTCCGCGCTTGGTCGCATTACGAGCACATTTCGATGGTGCGTTCTCGAAGAACATCCAGTCTATCGTCACGTCCGGCGCATCAGCCCGTACGACCTGCTCAAGCTCTACCCGCCAAAGGGTATCGCAAAACACAATGTCCGCGACGATGCAGTCCTTCCCATCCCGCAAGTCAGATATCAATTGCGGATACACAGGGCTGTCAGTAATCCGCGGCGAACGCCGGATTGGAGGATCGTCGTCGACGCCTCGCATAAGGTCGGGCGCTACAATCCCCCGGACCTTCTGTGCGAGCTTTCGGATGAGAGTAGACTTTCCAGATCCTGGAAGGCCAGCTATTGCAATAAGAGTAGTTATCTTGAGTGGTGCAACGTTTACGCGGACCGGCGCGCCGATCCAGTTTTAATTTCAACTATATCAATTCGCTGCGTCCGAGTCCCGCGGTTTGTTATACCTACAACCTAGGGACTCCAATTAAATACACCCGACAGAACGATAACGGACCATGCAAAGAACCAACCTGCAATCCCCAATGCAATTGACCCGAATATTCTAAAGTTTTTCGTATCTTTAGAGGTAAACACAAGCGCAAAGTAAATAGAGAGAGGAATAAATCCTAGGTATCCGTAAGTCAGAATATCATCGTATGCACTTGGGGTATGCGTTATTGCTAAAAAGGGATACAACGGTAAAGCGACAACATATGCCATGCCCACGGAAATCATTGCGATGAGCATCCAAAATACTGCCCCCCATTGAAGGCCATATTTAATAAGTGGAAGAAGTCCGCTTATAATTATAGCGACGCACCAGCCGAAAAAAAATGTTTGTAGATATTCTTTAAACGGCCGACGATTTTCCATTCGAGAAAAGGTATAACATAGTGTTGTGCAGATCTGCCCATCTAAGCTCGATCCGCTTCTGTACTAAGGTAACTTGCCCGCGGAACTCTCGTCAAAAGAATGTCTTCCCGCGATTTATCAACAAGATACAGTGCATTTAATTGCCGGGTACATCTACCACTTTCGGGTAGATGGGCACATATGCACATCTACGCAACCTGCTCTGAGGGGAAGCAACTATTGTGAGCGATCTCCGATTCATTGAGCATGAACAATGCGAAACGTCCAAGGATGTTGATGGAGATCGTGCAAGAGGCGATCAGATTACGACATCTAAGCTACACCACCGAGAAACATTATATGCACTGGATCCGCCGATTCGTGCGCTTTCACGGCAAGCGACACCCGAAGGAGATGGGCGAGCTGAGATCGTTGCCTTCCTCTCTGATCTCGCCATTGAGCGTAACTGTGCACCAGGCACTCAAAACCAAGCACTGAACGCCATTGTATTTCTGTTTAAGAATGTCCTTGGCCGAGAGTTGGGAGAGTTTAAGAATATTCAATGGGCACGTCGCAAGCAGCGCATGCCTGAGGTGATGACTCGAGAGGAGGTTAGTGCTGTTCTTGAAAAGCTAAAGCGAGACTTCCAAAAGTGGCTCGTAGCATCGCTTCTGTACGGCTGCGGCATGCGACTATCAGAAGCGCTGCGGCTGCGCGTCAAAGATGTCGACTTCGGACAGGGCATTATCGTGATACGGGATGCAAAGGGTGATAAGGATCGCATCGTACCCCTTCCGAAACGATTGCGTGAACCACTCAAGAGACAACTCTCACACGCCCAATCAATTCATCAGGCAGATTTGAAAGCAGGCTTGGGGCGCGTTTCTTTACCCTTCGCACTCTCGCGAAGATACCCAAACGCCGATCGTGAGTGGCCGTGGCAATACGTGTTTCCGTCTACCAAGGTGTCACGAGATCCACGCTCGGGCGACATTATTTGAGCTGTATCGGGGTTACTCAGATCAAAAAGGAATGCCAGCGGGTAAGGTGCTGGCCACCTGGACCATCTATGCCGCTGCGATCGTCCCACGTGATCCCTCTCGTTGTTTGCCAACCGCCAGATCTATAAATTGTATGAGCGAAGGGCATCCCTAGAGTCGTTGGATTCGACAAGGGGGCGGGTAAGACTGCGTGCGTACAGGTAAAGAGGCATCGGTTTTGCGGAGGTTCTCTGAGTTGAGGTATAATGGTGGTCCAGGTGGGCTTCGATCATTCGTTTTTGGGACGATCTCTTTATGCTTAATCTTTTTAAGACTTTATTCTCGACTCGTGGCGACCCTAAACCGCAATCCGGCTCGGAAGAGATCAAATTCGATAGAGTCGTGCCTGATAATGAGCTTGCTAGGATGAAGGGGCCGAACTTGGATGCATTCGGCGCTCGAATGCGTGATATAGCTCAGCAGCAGATGGACGGCACGGTCCCCGTGGGAACATCTGGGCCACTTTTCGATCATGCGTTACGCGATTTAGATCGCAATAGCTGAGAAATGAGCCTTCCGACTATCTTCTTGCCCTCCCACTCTTTGTCGGATCATGAATCGCGTTGGCTAGCCCTGGAGATCGGCGCTCTCCTGAGTCACACAATAAAAGTCTCCGGCATCACTTGAGCAAGTGGCAGAGATCTCTCCACCATAGCGATCAACCGTTGGCTTCGTGAAACGGAATCGATCTGACCTGTTCTAGTGCCGGAACAGTAAACGTCTCCCGCCACGTATCCGCACGGTCCAGTGGTAGGAAGTGTCTCTTGGAGCCGTATTGAAGAGGCGTTCGATGGTGCGCTTCCTAGAATTTATCCTGAGCTGTATCGGGGTTACTCAAAGAAGCTTTTGACTGCACTCAGTTAAGTAAACTAGCGCAAGGCTGAGAGACCGCTAAAACGCGAGAGCGCGGTAAGGAACGCAGGGTGCTCGATCCACCGCTTTACCGCCTGTTTTCTCACCTCGCCCCTTTCGCGAAGGCTAAGCCATCCGGAACGGACCATCTGAAGGATCGCCGCTTGAGTTCCGGCTTTCTCAAGCACTCGCCTGTGAGCAAACAAGACACAGTCCTTGTACTCGGCATCTCCAGAGAGCGGCTGATGCGTATTGAATCCGGCGAAGATCTCAGTCGTTGCGGTAAACGGAAAGTGCGATATCGCTCGCACATCTGAATCGTTTGCGAGAGCCTGCGTCATTTCGCTCGGGGTTGCGTGCTCACAGATGGCTTTGTTGCCGTCAACCAGGCCGCTTTCCTTTAGACCTCTTAGGTAGAACGCTGAGGTTGAAGGGCTGGAGTTAATGAGAAGATATCTACCGGATCGTAGCTTTTGAGCCGTGCACTTTCCTTTAGTAAGGACTCTGTGGCTCATCGCGGGGAGTAGAGTCAGGGGCTCGTACCCTAGTTTGGCCCTTTCGCGGTAGAGGCTAGCCCCCGGCGCGATCCCCAAAATACACAGGTCGGGCATGGGATTAACTTTACCCTGCAGCATGAGCTCGCAGAGCTCCACTCCATAGGCGTAGCTACAATCAAGATTGATCGGTACTCCAAGTTCCCGAGCTCCGGTTTCGATAACCGCAACGGCACTCAAACTTGATAGAGAGGTGACGATAGAAAGGGGCGCGTCGAAGGTATCACGAAGTGATCTGGAAACGCATCCGTATCCGAGTAGTTCGCGGGGAGTACCGGACGGTGCGATTGCCTGAAGGAACGAGTTAGTATCAGGCAATAGCGCACAGAAGCTACGGTCATTTAGAAGCCGAGAGGTTGCTGTGTTCCAACCGTGGGTAGTAAAGATGTCGGTTAGTCTGGTTGTGTTGGTAAACTCGGTCAGCATCTCGCGGTAGAGCTCTGATAACTTACCCTTGTCGTTTAGAAGGTCGGGTATCGCGGTGTCCCCTTCCCATCTCTCCTCCATCTCAAGATCGTGTCGCAACATCTCTAACTGAGAGGAGCCTAACCGTGCGCCGCTATAGAATATGCTCACGTGCTCGGATGGCAGGATCGTCGGATTGAGGAGGATCGTTACCGCTTCTCCAGTTCTGCGTCGCGGATGGAGTCTTTTGAAAACGCGACCTAACTGAGAGCCAAAGAGCTCGACTAACCACCGTGGAGGTTTTGAAAGCGCATCATCAAGAGACGCGGCCGGGCTTCCGCTCATTCCCTCTAGGCCGTTTAGTCCTTGCTTGGTTCGGAGCGCCAAGATCGAGAATCCTCGGACCGCACTTGTCCATTGGAAGGAGCCGGTTGCGAACCCAGAACCATCCTCACTCTTCCCCCGCACCGAGATCCGCTCCTCGCCGTGGTGTCGCACCACTACCTTAGTGAGGGTAGGCTCTGGCAGGTCAAAGAAGTGAAGTTCGATCTCCATGGGTGCTCAGTTGTGAGTTCTTCTATCTGTTATGCACGGATTCTCGCTGCCCGTAACGTAGGTGATGGAACGTAACCTGCCAATATCGTTAAGAGATTAACCTACCGATTCCGTTGCTCCCGGTCCAGAGGTCGGTTGTATCGGCGGATTCTCGGACGGATCCTTCAACTGACACCGTGCTGAGAGGTCGGCATGATGCTCCACATGAAATACGCACTGTTGATCTTATCCATCCTAGTTCATATCGGTGCGGCAGGTGCAGACGATTCAGTCGTTCTCTGTCGCCCGAACAATATGGTTTCCACCCTTCCCTACATTGCAGAGGAGCAAGGATTCTTCCAAAAGCACAACCTCACAGTTGAGGTTGTGACCACAACGAACGGAAAGGCGTGTCTGGATGCGTTGGTATCGGGGAGAGCGGATGTTGCAACCTTTGCGGAGGGCCCATTTGTGTATGCTGCACATCTACAACCGGCGGTGAAAATCGTCGCAAAGGTAGGTGAGGTCACAGACACGGCCTTGGTCCTAAAGAGAGGACTTCAACTATCGGAGCTTAAGGGGAGAAAGATCGGTGTGCTCCCGGGTACTGTATCAATTGTGTTTCTAGGAGAGCTACTGCGTTCAGCTGGACTCGATTTTAGCGATATTCAGACCGTTCCTTTACAACCGCCGACTATGCCACTCGCCCTTGCGGCTGGCACAGTCGATGGTGTGGGTGATCTGGGAACCAGGGCGGATCAAGCTCTTTCAAAGAGTGACGGAGGAACGGTGATTCGTCGCCCGGATCTGTATCAATACCATTCATTGTTGTTCACCTCCTCAAGGTTCCTTGCTGAGAGAGCGGATGCGGTTACCGGTCTTCTGAAAGCGCTCATTGATGCTGAGCAGTTTGTGCACACGAACGCGCATGAGAGTCGAGGGATCTTGGGTAACAAGATCGGTCTCACTCAGGAGCAGATGCAGAAGATATGGGGTCTCTATAGTCATCGTGTTGAGATGACCTCTGCCACTCTCGGTGTGATGCGTCGCGATCTTGAGATCTCGGAGCAGTACATCGGAAAGGGGGTAGATCCCGACTCGCTACAGCTTAAGGCCTACTTCGTTCGCGATCTCCTCCGTGCGATTGATCCACTACGGGTGACACTGGAGTAATCCCATGAGTCGCGCGTTGTATCCACTCACCGGTATCACACTGGTGCTCCTCTGTTGGGGAGTATGGGCCGACATGCTTGAGCGCAATGAACCGCTCCTTATCCCATCTCTTGGTTCGATACTCGGTGCTTTGCGGCGAATGGCGGTGAGTTCCTCGTCGACCTTCGATTTACGTTGCTACGGTGGGCTATGGGATTTATCGTCGGTGTGGCGCTCGGGGGAGGTGTGTGGGATGGCGATGGGTTGGCACCGAACCGTGAGGCAGTTGGTGTCGGGGATCTTTGAGATCTCTCGAGCAGTGCCGATTACGGCGCTCTTTCCCGTTGTTCTTCTTCTATTCGGAGTGGGAGATGAAGCGAAGATAGCGATCGCGGCGTATCCTGCATTCTTCATCACAGCGGTGAATACGATAGCTGGGTTAGAGAGTGCATCCCCTGCCCGTCGTGCGATGGCGTATTCCTTCGGTGCCACGGAGTTTCAGGTGTTTGTGAAGAATCGGTCTGTTCGAGGCAGTCCCCGGGTTCTTAACAGGTGTACGAACCGCGCTCTCGCTCTCCCTTGCAGTGTGTGTGGTAGCGGAGATGATCATCGGAGATGAACACGGTATCGGGAAGCGGATCTACGAGTGTTACCTCATGAGTAACACTCCGGAGCTCTTCGCTCAGGTAGTGCTTTTAGGAGTATGCGGATGGGTAACCACAGTAATGCTGAATATTCTCGAACCGAGGATCGCTCCCTGGGTAGGTCGGTAATCAGAACCCAAGGTGTGACAAAGTCGATTTTGGGGTTTGGAACGGTTCTTAACGGGATCGATCTCTCCATTCGACAAGGTGAGATCTGTGGAATCATCGGGCCTAACGGGTGCGGCAAATCGACCTTCGTGAAGATCCTTTCCGGCATGGAGCGCCAGGATACAGGAACGGTTTGTGGGGTGCCCTCACACAAGGTTGCGACGGTCGCTCAAGACTATCGAAGCACCCTTCTGCCGTGGCGAACGGTGAAGCGAAACATACTCTTTCCGCTCGAGATAAAGAGGTTTCATCGAGCTGACCAAGAGCTACGTCTGGAACGGGTTACGACACTTCTTGGAGGAACACTTGGATTGAACAGACCAACGTGGGGACTCTCTGGCGGAGAGGCACAATATGTAGCAATCGCGCGCGCTCTCATCACAGAGCCGGATCTTCTAGTGCTTGATGAGCCCTTCTCTGCGCTCGATGCTCTGACAAAGCGGAAGATGTATCGCGTGCTGAAGGAGTTGGTAAGAGCGCTGCCCATTGGAATCCTGCTCATCTCTCACGACGTGGATGAAGCGCTCGACCTGTGCAAGCACCTGTATGTGTTCTCTCCCCGCCCGGCGAGTGTGGTGTGGCACGGAGAGACCGACCAGAAGCGTTTAGAGGTAAGGCGGGAGATCTTAGTGCAGTTGGGAGCGGAGTTCACAGAGGCGAGTGATTGAACTAAGGTCCGTTTAGAAGCACTCGCGCAATGTCTGGCTCAAGCTTGGCTCTAGACTGTATTCTAGTCAGTATCGGGGGTTAACAAGTGTTTTAATGGCTTGAATAATCCACAATCCTGAACGACAATCATCCCCGATCAAGCCTTCCGCTATGCCGCATCGATAGAATCCCTATCCGGGCATTCGGAGTATAGGTTTTCATCTTAATAGGATTAGACATGAAACAATTGAAAAAACTTGCACTTGCTGCGTTAGTCATCGGAAGCTTGCAATCAGTAGCTCTTGAGGCAAAGGCTGAGGGGCTTGAGGGCTTCTATCTTTCGCCTGAAGTCGGTTACTTCCTTCCAGTTGATGGAGCCGTTGATGATTCCATCTTTCTTGGCGCGCGCGCAGGCTACATGATTGACGAAAACTGGGGTGTTGAGCTTGAGTCCGGCTGGACCGAGTTCGGTTGGGATGCCACTAATGCTGTTCAAAACGTCGACGTTACGACTGTTCCAGTGATGGCAAACGTTCGCTACAGCCAACGCTGCAGCGCTGAGGAGCCAGGTTGGTATGCATTCGCGGGCGTCGGTGCTGGAATCAACTCGATCCAGGACAATGATATCGATGTTGAGGTCGACAATAACGTCCTCTGGCAGGCTGGAGTTGGCGCAGAGACACAGGTAACTGACGGTCTCGATGCTTTCATCGATGTTCGTTACCTTTACAACAACATCAACATTGATGCGCCAGGAGTCGTTACCGCGACTGCTGATGATATCAATGCCACCGCGATATTGTTCACTGGTGGACTCAAGTTCTAAGAGTTAGAGCTTGCAAAAGCCGCTCGTCAGGCAGAATCCGCGGATTACTGTTTGGCGAGCGGCTTTCTTGTTTCTTATTGTATCGGGGTTACTCGATATTAGTCTGTATCGGGGTTACTCAGATCCGAAACTACCAATTTACTCAGCGGTCTTCTGTCCGCTTACGTCTTTGGTTATGGCTCCAGCCCTACTAAGCTTGACCGTACCAAGTGTCATAAACACATAAGGTGCCCCAGGTCCTGAATCACCTCGATAAGCACCAGTTGCTCCTCCAAGGCGAGCAGCAACAGCGGTCAGTTCCCAGGCTTTCTCAGGCGTACATTTAATCTTCTGAGTAGTGTATTCAGTAAGCTTATGTTTCTCGCCAAATGCCTTGGCTAATTTGGCGTTCTTTTGCAGATCTGCGTTAACCGATGGGTGGTCCCATCCCCACATAAAAGTGCCGTCTGCTTTATGAAGCGTGCCAACTATCTGTATTGAAGTTGTTGCTACGGTTCCATCTTTAAAATATAGCGTTAATGTTCCAGTATCTTGATCTACTGCCCAATTCTGCTCATCACCCAAATGCCATGTGGCTTTGCTAGCGGACGTTTGTTCCTCCAAGCCATTCAATGCCTGTTCAATATAAAGAATCGGATCTTCATTGGGAGCTGCACCAGCAATACGACAAATGACAAGTGAAGCTAGAACAAGCGCTGATTTCAATAGTTTCATCTTTAGTCTGTATCGGGGTTACTCAAATCCGATCTTCTCACAACCTTCGAAAAGAAGAAACTAATCCTCAATTTCGCCGAATAGGTTTATGTGAAACCAAGAAAACATCCCCCCCCACACACAACTCTGCGCTGTTCGTGACCTTTAGCCTGGAGCGGGCATGCTCTTGCTCGCGAACCCGCTATGCACGACGATTCTAAAGAGCTGTCTCGCGAGAGCTCAGTATAAGCACCCAGTTCGATCTGTAACGGGGTGATTTATTCTAGCCTAATGTATACGCAAGAGCGGTTACCACAACCGTATCTGAGCGATCGAATCCCCCTTTGCCGTCCGGGAATACGTTTCGAGAATCCTGGAGTTGGCGCAACTCAGTTCTCCAGAGCAAGCGAGGCAAAACCTCATAATCGAAGTTCACAGATGCGCCCGTAAGCTCCAAATCTATCATCACTCGCACTGACAAGTACCGCGGCGTCCGGATCATAGAATCGCTCCAGTCGCAGGGCTACGGCGGTCTGTTTAGAAAGCGCATAACGGGCGATCAGTGCCCACCCATGCCACCATGAATCGTTGTTCTGAGCAGGTTGATGCTGGTATCCAAGGTCGAGCTGCCCGAGTAGTAGCCAACTCTCGCTCGGATTCCATTTTAGAATGAAGTCGTTGAACACCCGCTTCCCATCTTCATTTCCTAAGAAAGTATTGTGAAGGAGTGTCAACGTTTCGCTTGCCTTCCATTGAATCTGAGTTCCGAGCGCAGGGTCGCGCTCATCAGAGATATTCTGCCACCCGCGAAGCCCAAGTATTTGGAGCGAGAGCTCAGGACTCGCCTCATAACTCACTCGCACACCAGTCTGGTAGTAGGGAGAATACTCAGCAACGAGAGAACGGGTATAGGTCGGATTGTCGCGTGATATCCATGATTCCATGCCAATGTGGGAGAAGAACACACCGCCGTCTATCCATAGACCCGGCGCAAATTGACGACCGACATACGCCTCCTGCACGTACTTCCAACCTTCATGCTCTTCTGCTGAATAGTTGACCTCAATAGAGGTCCCATACTGAACCGCTGCCCGACCGCGCCACTTGCCATCCGCAAGCACTACATCGGCGAAGGAGAGATTAATGGCTGGTTCCTCGTTGTAACTCGGTTGAGTTACATACGGCCGCTTGCGCCCGTCGAAGTCATGATCAAAGGCGTAGTAGGTATCAACAAAGGCCGAGAACGTGAGCGGTTGTATCTCTTGCGCCTCAACCAACCGGGCGCATAGCGGAAAGACAAAGAAAATGGCGGTAAAGAGTCTCATTGAGAAGCCTTCCCTGCATCAACCACCAAATCTTTTTAGTCTGTATTTCGTCTCTTCGTCTGTATCGGGGTTACTCAGATCCTATCTTCTCACAACTTTCGAAACGAAGAAACCAATCCTCGATTTCGTCGAATAGGTTTATGTGAAACTTAGAAAATATCACCCCCACAACTCCGTACTGTTCGTGACCTTTAGCTTGGAGCAGGGTCTACTCTTGCTCGCAAACCCGCTGTGCATGACGATTGTAAAGAGCTGTCTTGCGAGAGCGCAGTATAAATATCCTGTTAAAATATCAGCATTCTTGATCGAAGCGACGCACGTACATTTGATTATTGTCGTTGATAATCCAGAGGACGTTCCGCGCTTCACCGGATACTTCAAACGAGAATCAGCTCACATGCTGAATCAAATGCTGGGCAGAAGTAAGCGTACGATTTGGTGTGAGGGCTACGACAGCCCAGTAGTGCTTACTCCGGTTCGAACGCTTATTGCACTTGCCTACATCTACGCCAATCCGGCTAAAGATAACCTCGAAGTGTCCATTGATAAGTATCCAGGGCCTTCAAGCTGGAAGATGTTCGTTAGTGGCGAGCACGAGAAGAGCTGGAAACGAGTAAGGAGATCGGACTTTAAGCCACTGCCGCCCGACGCCCATAACTTGAGGGGCTACACCAAGGAGGCTGAGAGGATCTTGGCTAAATCCAAACAGACTCATCGGTTCCGAATAGATCCGAATGCCTGGCTCGTCGCGCACAAGATTAACGATCCGGTCGAGCAGGCTGCTGTAAATTCAAAGCTGCTAGCGCGAGTTAGAGCTTTGGAGAAACGAGCCGCGAGAGGCAGAAAAATCTCTGGGATGAAGGTTATGGGGCGTCAGAAGTTGATAGCCCAAAAGATCGACACGAATTACCTACCGGATCGCTCGGGAAAGCGCATGTGCTGCCTCAGCGAGGACAGACAGCAGAGAATGGATTTCGTAAGCTTCCTGAAAGGTCTTTACGCAGAAGCAAAGGAGGTAACAGCAAAGTGGAAGCTAGGCGATTTTTCACAACCATTCCCTTTAGGACTGTATCCGCCCTCTATGCCGAAGCTAGCTGAGCCAATCGGCATAGGCTGAGATCTCTCTCCCGGTACCTTTGCGATTCCCCCGTCCGCAGGGTCCTCGTGTATCTACTGTTTACGATTCCTTAGAATATCGCGGTCGCTACTTCGATGGCGGATCGAGACTGCCGCCTTCCTAGGAGTCATCGAAGTAGGAGCGAACCCAGTAACCCCGATACAATCCCAAATCCCAGAAAGAACTCGCGTTGTCTCCGTCTGCTAATACGGTACATTCCGGCATATGACGATTACACAAGACCTCCTGTTAGAACGGCTGTCGAACTTCGGGATTCCGTATCAACGCTTCACTCACCCGCCGGTATTCTCTACTGCAGATA
>JAZKJV010006526.1:0-45123 GCA_037367405.1 Ottelia alismoides | reverse complement strand
TGGCTCGCCGTGGGCTCCATGTCCAACACTATTGTCTATATACATTAACATATGTGTAAGTTGTTATTTTTGGTTTTTCCTCCCTAAACTGAGGCTTGCGCCTCGACTCCTTCGAGGCTCACATATCGTCTCATATATTATTAACCAACCACCTTGAACCACCTTACATTTTTAAAACATTGAATAAGCCATGATTTATGTGGAAATTCCTTCACAACTGAAGGGAAAAACTATGGGAGGGGAGACCTAATGCTCACTAACAAGGTTTTAAAAATCAAACCAGATGTCAAATCGATCAGGTTGGGTTTTCATGATTGGACCGACAAAATCGATCGGTCGAAGCAGTGATGGTTAGCAGTTTATTAAAAAATTTGAATTGTGAGATTGTTGGTTTGGTTCGTATGATTTAATCGCGTGGAACCATATTTGATCCATATTTCATACCCATAAATATGCATTATGTTGCATCATATATTTAAATGTATCATGTTATTGTCAAAAATTAAGAGTTATAAAAATATTTGTTAGAACGATACTTGACTATAAGGATTGTTGACTTATTCTCATAGTGTCATTGTTAGAAAATAATGATGCGGAATTGGAATGATAAACAAAGCACTAAAACAAGAAATATGAAACATAAAGAACAATATTTTACATGGAAATGGAACCCTGCTCCCTAAGGAGCATGATGAAACCACGAGAGAAGACCTCAAAGGACCATGTGTTACATTACACTTCTCTCGATGGATACAGGAGGTCTGAGCTCCTTATGTGGCCTCCAACCAGCCTCCAAGTCTTACCACTGGTAGATGTGGGACAAAACACATGGATGGGGTACATGGATCCTGGAGGGATCCATTTATCCATCTCCCACACATGTGACACATATAACAAATACTCCAACACTCCCCCTCAAACTGGAGCATGCAATGCTCATCTTGGACAAATAGAAAGAAACTCAACTCACAATACATGACACTACAGACAATATCAACTCAACGCGCACAACTATGGACTGTTGTTGAAGACGTTGCTTCTCATGATGTGTAGGTGAGGAGGATGAACGAGCTGGAGTGTGGGTCAATTGAATCTCCTCGTCGGAGAACATGTGCTCTGTACTGTGTCTGTCAGAGTCACTGCAACTGAAAATAAGTCTCCTCATCAGAGTACTCTGACCTGCTACAACATGTGGACAACTGCTCCATCTTGAAAAGGGCCAAACTGAATGACCGTGGAATGCAATCCTTGTCGGAGTCCACGATCGTTGGAGAATGGAGTCTTGAAGTCTCATCGTCAGAGAACTTTGTCTCTCCCATCTGGCACAGAGAATGATGCTCTACTCTGGATTCTCTATGAGACCACATGAAAACCCTAGCCCATATGTCATAGGGAATGGTCCTCTACTCTGGAGTCCTTATGGCTCACATGAAAACCCTGGCCAAAAATAAGAAAGGTGGGGACCTCACAAAAGTTGACAAATATGTGCACATTAGAAAAGAAGACCGCATACATGTGCGTGTCTGAGCTGAAGACTTGGAAAGTATGTGGACGTCGAGTCTGACAAAATTTGTAGAGTATGGAAATTCTGGCTGGTATGGAATCTGAATCTGATATATGAATGGACCTGTGAATCTACATAATATACCCCCTTTCTCCCATGCTAGTCGGAATACATGACATCGACTATGTTGGGAGAAGTCAATAAAATGAGGAAAAAATATGAAACCAAATAAACCGTCTCATTTTCTTCTTCTTTTTTTCAATGAAAATATTCTTAGTTATTTCATTTTTTTAGCTGTCATTTTCATTTTTTTTTAGCATAAGCCGTTTCAATTTTTTTTGTGTTCTCTCTTTCTCCTCTTTTTTTAGCATCCGTACCATTTTTCTTCTTCTTCTTCTCTCTCTCTCTCTTTGAACATAATATGCATCCCCTTTTTTTTTAAACGATGCAGCAATGTTTCACCCTTTTTTTCTAATGTTTTGGCCCCAAAAGAGCTACACCCATAGTTAGGGTTCCCATAGGGGAACCCTTACAAAAGGGTGGGGCGCCACCTTGTTCTAGATAATGCAGATCGTTGTTGGAGCGACCAATGGGATCACCACCCGTGCGACCTGGGGATGGTAGCACTAAGAGGAGGTTGGGCCTTCGCTCGGGGTGCTTTGCATCGTCGGCAATGAGGAAGAGCTTCATCGAGCCTTGGAGGAGAGGTGGACGCGATCGCCATGTGAAGATGGAGCTGTCATGCAAAGCTAGAGGTGACGCAAGGATGCTGATGAGAAGAATGGAGCAGGGGCTCACAGTTATGGGTTCCGCCTCGAACTCCCGCCTGGAACTTCCCTCGCGGAGGCTGCTAGAGTCGCCTGCATGTTTGTGCGAACGTCTGGAGCGTGCTCTCGCCACCTGGAGTAGAGACTCGGTGGGTTGCGCCTGGAAAAAAAGTGCGAGGGGGGGGGGGGGGGGGTTGGAGGCGCGAGGAGTGCACCGCGCAGGGCGTCGATCTCAAATTAATCGCGTTCCAGGGTGCGGGAAAGCAACTCTCCTTTCTTTGACAGACAGTGGAAGAACTCTCAGTTGCTTTAGCTAGGAAGTGCACTTTGTGGAGTAGGGGTTGGTTGACACGGAACCGGGAACTCATGCATGTCAGAAATCTCATCAACTCGCCCTCGTCATTATAAGGCCTAGCCTGATGTGATTCGGCGGCTCGTGATAGGGTTGGAGGAGTCACGCTATGGAGCTAGCTGTCACCTCCAACGAAAAGATGGGAGATACTCTTGGAGGTGCAAAGGTAGGGTTTCAACAAAACCCTTAGCAGAACTCTCCCTCCTAGATACCAGATCTTCATGATCAAACTACAGAAGAGAACCCTCTTAACGATCTTCAAGAATATGCAGAAATTAGGGTTTCTGAAAAACCCATGAAAAAATAATTTGTTGATCTCAAACATATAATCTTCTATAAATCTTCACAAACATAATTAGGGCTTCAATAGAAACCTATAATATAATCTCGAACAAAAACAACGGACATGAATCCTCGAGAATCGAACGCGCTCTGATACCATGTTAGAAAATAATGACGCGGAAGTGGAATGATAAACAAAGCATTAAATCATGAAATATGAAACATGAAGAACAAGATTTTACATGAAACCCTACTCCCTAAGGAGCGGGATGAAACCATAGGAGAAGGCCTAAAAGGTCCATATGTTGCATTGCACTTTCTCTCGGTGGATACAGGAGGTCTGGAGCTCCTTATATAGCCTCCATAGAGCCTCCAAGTCCCACCACTGGTAGATGTGGGATTGAACACATGGATGTGGTAAATGAATCTTGGAGGGATCCATTTACCCATCTCCCACACATGTGACACATATAAAAAATACTCCAACAATCATGATGGTAACTTCTTATAATGTGGATGCCTCATTTGTTGTTGGAAAGGGGTGATAACATAAACACAATATGAAGGGAGAAGCAATGGTCATGACGAATGAAGGAGATGAAGTGTTATGTCATTGATACATTTGCTTTTAAAGTCAAATGGGTAGAATCTTTAAATTTATTTATGGAAACTTAATTACGAAGAGGAGAATTGCGTTGAAAGAAGCATGGAAGGAGAAGAGTCAAATGTGTACCATAGTAGAGTTAGGATAGAACTAGTATATAAATAGTTTTTTAAGAATTTACATTTTATTTAATAGTTAAAATATTTTTTGTAATAATGGATGGTTAATCGATTGTTTGGTTCAACTGGATTTGATGTAGATAGGAAATTTCAACGATAAAAAAAATTTGACCGTGGAAAATATTTGGTGGAAGAATTTTTTTTTGAAACCAAAGCACTTCGGGGGATACACGCCATGGTGTTCGCCCCAAATATTATTTAAAAACGATGAAGAAGACAAGGAGGAAGAAAAGTTTTACAAACAGTAAGGATCGAGTGGATCCCGCCTGAGGGCCCAAAATAGAAAACACACACCAAACGCATTACAGGAGCAGCCAGTCATTCACAAGCTAGGAGACGTGTGCTATAATATTCTCCTTGTAAAACCTTTGACCCCTGAAAATCTTCGCGTTCCTAGCAAGCCACAGCGCCCAAATGCACGCGAAGGGGCGGAGCAGCTCCCTCCTTGTCCGATCAACACTTGAGCGCATAGAGTCCCAAAACGAGTGAGCCGAAGATGCGTTAACCCATGTAACATTGACGTCCTCCCAAATTGCGGCAGAGCTCGGGCAGAGAAAAAAGAGGTGCTCCAATTGTCTCCACACTGGAAAATATTTGGTGGAAGAATTTTGGGAGGGAGGAGAAGAGAAAACTCGTCAGTTGCGAGGAATTTGGGAACTAGAAGCGCGGAGATCGCGTTGAGGGAGAAGGGAGAGAGATATGAGATAAATCTCAAATTTAATTAACTCTAAATTCAATTAAACACTAGATTATCATCCCCTTTATATTGGAGGGGGGAGATTACAAAAATATAAAGCGAGTAAATTTTCAAATCCTAACTTATCCTAATTGACTCTAAATAGACTCTAAATATCTCTAAACTCTAACCGACTAACTACTTATTGTAACCGACTAACTAATTTGATTTGAGATCACATACGATCTCTTTATTTAAAATAAAATTGCAACGGACTCCATAAAATTAACTCGACCCTAGTTTAATTAACGTACAAAAATAGATCCCTATTTATTTCTTTCACACTGCATCAATTGTCTACCACTTTGAAAACTCATCTCTCGATGAGTGACTTTTGTTTTGCATATGGAATGTAAGAGTTTATTCGGAAACGTCAGATCATTCTTCTCAATTTCGAGTCAATTCGACTTCAATTCAGCATTATGTTTGTAGTTTTTTTCACTAGAGGACGCATTTGTTATTTTTCTACTCCATTTGAGTATTCTCCTCCATAAGCTTCTTCCTATTTCCACCTTTAGATAAAACCGATTTGGAGGGACATGTGCATAATTCTTCCATGATTTATTGTTATCTCTAAATTGATGGGGTACGTATCTCCACATAGAAAAACCCTTCCCTCAAGTTGCTAGGGGTTTACCTTCCTCAAATACTCAGCGACGATGGTGGTGTGGGAGCATGGTGCATTGGGGGTGGTGGTGGCCTCGGGGAAATAGGCACAGACTGCAGTGGTGGCTCCATCAGGAGCAAAGGTTGGCGACGATGGAGGGCGGTGTGGGGTGGTTGACGCTGGGGCAGTCGAAGGGGAATGCAGAGTCGACGATGGAGGTCTGGTTGGGGCGAGGATGTGGTGTTGTTGGGTTTAACGACGAAGGTGGTGAGGTTGGAAGAAATGGTGGTGATGGGATCGATGCGGATTGTGGTTGGGGCAACCGACAGGGTTGAGGGTGTTTGTGAATGTGCCTATACTAGGGTTGACGGGTCGTTGGAGATGCAAGGGCGGTGAAGGGGGGGTGCGGATGGACTATTGAGGCTGTTTGGTTGGCAAAATAGACTTGTAGCAGGGTTGGAGGGTCTCCAGAGGTGCAATAGTGGTGTAGGGGACCTGCAAGGGGGCTACGAATGTTGGTAGAGTCGATTCCACCTGCGTCGGTTGATTGGAATCATGATGGACGATAAGCCCACAAGGTTTTTCTTCTTTTTCTTTAGATTCGTCTTCTTTGTAGCCTTCAATCTCGCCTTTGGCGAGTGCTGCACTCAAGATTTGAAAAAACGAAAGGCAGAACGAGGCATTTTCTTCGGAATCGAGACGAGGCATAGCCTCGCGGCAGTCAAGCCGTAAACCTCAGTTTATAGAGAAAAATATGCTTAAAACTATTATTATATATATGACAATGTAATTATATGTTCTTTACCCAATATATAATGAGGATGGGGAGCTTGCACCAAGGTGCAAGTAATTTTACATGCACCGGGGCTTATATCTTCCACATTTTTTTACTTTTTTGAAAAATACCACCATGTATATTCATATATATATCCCTCTAATATTTCATTCGAATTTCATCAGAAACAGAGACTCCTATGACCTCCATCTAGAACAAGTAATTTTAACGGTATTAGAATTGCTGTAATCGACTTGTTCTAGATGGAGGGCATAGGAGTCTGTTTCTGACGAAATTCGAATGGCATATTGGAGGTATATATAGATGAATATACATGGTGATATTTTTCGAAAAAGTAAAAAAATGTAGAAGATATAAGCTCCGGTGCATATAAAATTACATGCACCTTGGTGCAAGCTCCCCATCCTCATATATAATACCCAATAATACTTAGCATTATAAAATATGATGAAATAATAGAAATAGAAACACGTGAATAGAAGATAAAACGTCCTATCCCTTTTTAGAAATTTTCATCTAATCAAAGAGGAATTCATTATTTATAAATGTTGTGAAAGAATTAAGCAATAGATTAAATACATGTCAAAGAAATTTACATTATATGTCTCATATATGGCCGTACGAGAAACCGTGAATCCTATCTATTTCGATCAAACCTTTGAAATATTGATGTAATTAAAAGGAAGGACTTAAATGTCGGTTTTGGATTTCTTTTCGGTCAGTGCAAAAAGGGAAATTTGGTGGAATTTCGGCGAAATGATCAGAAATTAGGAAAATTACTTGAAAATTCGTTTTCTCTAAAAACTAAGATTTCTAATAGTCTTTAACTTAATAAATGATATAAGAATATACAATTTTTTACTAATAATAAGATGTTAATATGATATATTACATTAAATTTCCATCCAATCGCTCTACTAGTAAAAAAAGTAATCTACTGCTAAGAATCAGAACTAGATTTCGAATCAAAATTAGATGCCATTAGCTTCACCTCTTAATTTGAAGAGAATGGTGACATGTTCAATAATAACGAAGAAAAATATAGGCCAACAAATATTACTAACAAAATGATATTTTATGTAAGAAATGAAAAACCGAAATGATAGCTTAGAGTTTGTATCTAACTAGAATACTTTCAACTTAGAAAATAATTTAATTTTAGAAATAAAATGAGACACACATACACGAAATACAAATCTTGTTAACAAGTATGTCTAATAGATGCATTGTATAGCTTGTAATAATAAAATATATGCTATATAAGACACAAACAAGTAAACTAATACCAATTACAAGGAATTACATAGCATTCACAAGTACAATCTCTATCCAACCTGATAGTAGGCAAATACTTACAGTTATAATATTTGAAAGGTTGCTAACATACTAGCACCTGTACAACCACACATACTCCTTGTAGTTACCGAAAGCCACAATAAAGCAATGCCTTAAATTTTGGATTTTGATTTTGTTTCGCCATTTCTGGAAAGTGAACTTTCGAAGAATTTTGGTGAAATCATTTAGAATCTTGGAAATGACTCTAAACTTGATTTTTCCCTAAAGATAAGGTTTTTTATATTCCTAGGTCAATAAATAAAATAGAAATTGCGCATTTATTTGTAAAATAGAATTGTAAATATAAGTTTTGAAGTAATGTTATCATTATAATTATCACACATGTTGATATTTAGAGCAACACGTTGCTTAGAGTGAGAACTGTAAGCTAAACTCGAAGTAAAAACCATGATAATCACCTTGTCAATATGAATGATGTGACACATATAATAACTATTGTTGAGATTCTTATATCTCATGGTATTTATTTATATTTGTTTATCTTTCAGCTTATCTTATGTAATTTTCCCATAGAGCTTTTCTCATATATAAGAGAGCTTTAGGGCTTCGTGAAATACAACTTCATTTTTTCTTTCACATGGTATCAGAGCGACAATCCTAACCGAAGCATGTTCCCTAGAGACTTACCCCCCACCAAAAACCTTACCGCGTCTGCGTCGCCCCTCGTGCCTCGCGCAGCATGCACACTGCCACGTGCCTCCAGCACCTCGCGCCTGCGTGTTCCCACACGCATCGCCACCACATACTGCATTGCCTGCATGTCTCGTGAGCAACCAACGCATTCCCATATGTGTCGCACCTCCTGTGAGGATTGTGTGGTCCCTGCCCTCGTACCGCCAATAGAGATTCGATGCCATGGTCTTGGGTACCTAGGGTGTGATGTGAATATCTAAAAAAATCCTAGTCACCCAAAGGAATCTCTGGAAGAATGGAAGAGGTTGTGGTATGAGCCTACACCCACAACCATCTTCCTGTATGTCAGTGTAGATGCCGGTCTTTCTTGTTGCTAACCCATTCTTGGAGATAGTTGTCATCATGCCTGACAACAAAGCAGAAGTTCCATCCCTGAGTGCTTTCAAAGGTCCAATACCTATCGTCAAAATGGATGGAACCAATTATGAACTGTGGGCCATGCTGTTCATGAGTTTAATGCCGTGCAATGGCAAGCCATACATCCTCACGACAGAGGAGGCACGTGACAAGACTGGGACAAATGCTGTATGGGAGGCAAATTATGCATATGTATGCGTGTGGCTATCCGGGGCTGTGTCCATGGAGATAACCGATTATATTTTGAGTCAGCCTACTGCAAAGGCTATGTGGGATTCTCTTGTCACTACATACTCTTCGGCGAAGAATGAGTCGAAGATGCTGCAGCTCCATCATGATATCTTCACATCGAAGAAGAATGGTCGCCCCCTCCATACTCTCTATACTTCTTTGAGGGGTATGTTTGAGAAGCTACACAGATGCATTCCCTTGACTGCTACATCAGAGCAGCTCAAGGCATACATTGACTCTGTGATGACTGGGGTCTTACTGATGCTACCGTACCTCCGATGGAGGAGGCATATCGCAGATTGAGTAGACTGTCTATATCCTCAGGTAGTACTTTACAGTCTCAGACATCTTCAGCTATGGTTGTATCATGTGGTAGAGGAAGCCCTACACCATACTGTGGTAAGGGAGTCCCTAACCGATGCAGAGGAGGGGTGGTCGACCCCGTCAACCATGCACTTACTGCTACATGCAAGGCCATTATGAGGAAACCTGCTATTCTAAGCATGAGTTTCCTGCTTCAGCTCGAGTTGCAGAGCAAACACAACAGGCTGGGAGTCCATCACCTGCATCTGACCAGAGATTTGACGAGCTTGTGGTGCAACTAAGGGAGATTATGCCTGTTACTTATGGATCTACCAGTTTTCCTTCAGGTTCCTCAGAGGCAGCTGCCTCAGCATCAACATCTACATCAGGTATATCATATGGCTTTACTAGTTGTTATAGGGTAGGCTTGTCAGAATGGATCATGGATTTCGGAGTATCCCATCATCTCTGTTGTGACAGAGGCTAGTTTAGTGTTTTTCGTCCGACTCAGCCTGGACAGTCTGTTGTGATAGCAGATGGGACACATTCTCCCATTACTGGTAAGGGGGAGGTGCAATTGACTCTCAGAATGAGGCTTCATAATGTTCTTTATGCTCCTGATTTTTCTATGAATTTATTATCAATTAGTCAAATCACCAAAGATTTACAATGTCGTGCCATATTTGATGCGTCTGCTCTTGTCTTTCAAGATATACTCACGGGTATGGTGATTGGAGCTGGCCATGAGCAATGGGGTCTCTACAGACTAGTGCAATCTTCATATACTGGTGTCTCTTCTCTTCACACTGGATCTGTTTCTCCATATATAAGGCATCTTCTATTTGGTCATCTTCCTCTGCAAAAGCTAGTCAGGTGCATGCAACACATTCTGTAAAGCATAGAGGGCGTCAAGCTAGTCTCCCCATGTCCAGTGATTGGGGAATGAGTTCCATCTGCAATAACCACAGTTCGTCTAGGAGGAACCTGCTTGTAGGCTGTAAGTTGACCTCTGTCTCCACACAAAATATGTTTGGCACTGGAGTCCATAATCCATTCTATAGCATCAGTTCCACTACTGCTAGTCAGTGCATAAGTACTACCTGAGGTACTGGAGTCTGGAAGAAGCTGAAGCAACTACGTCTGAATGACTCCTGGGTGCCGACGAAGACGTCACAGGACTAGAGGGAGGTATAATGCCCCTCAGTTGTACTACAAGATCCTCAAAACATTGATCCAAAGAGGAAGCAACTGGGGGCTCAATCTGCTCAGCCATTCGAGCAGAAGCAGGGAATCCATACTTGAAGTAGCATGTATCCTCAGTATGTCCAAGACGATAAAAAAGTACATGGCTGAACACGACATCCTCTGCCTCGGTCCGTGAATATGAAATTGAGAAGATCCTCCGCGACCTCAAGAAGCCGCCATCGCTTAAGACGTCTGACTGGCAGTAGAAGATGGAACAATGATCTGATTGAGCCTGTGGAAGGCTTACTCCATGGTAGGAATAGTGGAATCTGCCAGAATCTTGGAAGGGACTGCCTCATACTCAGGATCTAAGGATGCCAGGAACACACCAATCATGGTGGATTCCTATGTCTTCTGCTGCTCAGGAGTAGATGTGAGAGGCATGAAGCTGTATATCTTCTCGAGCATCCCATGCAAGGATGTGTATAAAGAGTGAAGAGAACGTCCATTATGCTTGATAGTAAAGATATCATGCTGGAGTTGCAGAATTTTTGTCTCATTCTTTGCCTGTGAGTAGGTGGCAGCGAGAATATCCCACATCTCCTTGGCTGTGGGCTAATGGAGTATATCATCGGCGATTTCTATTGCCAATGTGCCTGAGAGCCAATCCTTGGCATACACATCATCCGTCTCCCATGAGGCGTTAACCCCAATCTTCTCAGTTGGTTCTTCCTCGGTAACAATATGTTTCTTTCACGTAGACTTCATCATGCTCATGAACTACATAGCCCACAGTTCATAGTATGACCTATCCATCTTTACTATAGGCGCGTGACCTCTGAAGATGCCTGTGGAGGGAATATCAACCTTGCTTTCTGACATGATGGATGGAGAGGACTAGGGTTGAAGACTTAGATGAATGTTTGTCTATACGAACGTAGAAAGATTGGATTGCATGTGTAGACTCATGCAATCAATCTCATTTAGAAAAAAGTATTCACTGGCGGTGCTCCCAAAGGAAGGCGGCCTATCAATGACACTCGATCTCGGGCTGCAGAGGAAGGACGACCGATCCAGGCAGCAGAACTGCCGTGAGGGGCCTGGGTGGTGGTCGAGCCCGCTAGGATCTTTGCGAGGGGCTGGCAAGACCGTCGCGAGGGACTAGGTCGGCTATGGAGTCCTGCTAGGGCCTCCGCGCGTGCCTGGGACCCACAGGAGGAAGGGCCCACATGGACTAGTGTGTGCCCGTTGGGGCCTGGGTGGCGGTGGTGCCCTACGCGGGCCGAGCGGTGACTGTGGAGTCCGCGGGACAAGTAGGAACCCTGGGGAGAGGAGGGCAACAACAGTAGAGTCCTGCGAGCCCTAGGCGGCATAAGTCCTAGGCGCACATGGGAGAGAGAGAGAGAGGCTTCAGGGTGGGGTTAGGGCTAGGGTTTTGGTACAGGAACTCCGGTTTAGAACCGTCGCTCTGATACCATGTTGGAAAAATAGAAAGAGTTGTTTATTCTTTAGGCCATAGGCTCTCGTACATAGGGAGTGAGCTATGGGCAAATTACATAAAGTGGACAGAAAAACACAACATATATAAACGATACGTAAATGTGAAATATATCTCTACAAGAGTGAGTAGGGGCCACTACTGGTTGCTGGAGCATACCCTTGTTGGTGCAGTCGTGCCCTAAAGGGGAGGAAGGGCCACACATGGGGTCCTAGGAGAGGAATAGTGGCCCACACGAGTGTTAGGAGGTTGTGGAGAGGCTCCGAGGTGACGACATGATGGTTTAGGTCTAGAATTCCGGTCTAGGACAATTGCTCTGATACCATGTGGAGAAGAGAATGAATCCTTGTGTTTATTCCATGAGTCTAGGGTCTCTTATATAAAGAGAAATCCTGGAGAGCAAAAAAAGAGGAACATACATATATAACCCAGAGGGTTACATGACTTAAATAAAATGGGAAAAACAATAATTCTAACAAAAGGAAAAGGATGATGGATTGCACAGTTAGTATTATAGGATTAAATAGACTCTCAGCCACACCCCCATTAATCCATCAACAAATAGTTGAATGCTTTCCCTCAAATTGGGTATAGAGATCGTACATGCGTAATGAAAACAGTCTAACCTAAGACACGATGGTATACGGGGGAAACTTTCTTAACTGAAGGAAAAAATCATGTGAAGAGAGAGGACCTAGTGCTCACATACTGCTAGAATTATCTTCTGTTCTTGATAAAATAAAAAGGAATGGGTGACATATTATTCCGTAGGGTTAATTGGATCCTCACCTACAACTTATTAATCCATATAACGAACCAGTTGATCTCTCTCCCTCCAATCATGCACAGAGATTGCAAATGTCATGGAAATACACTTGGTGAATTATTAATAACTTATTTAACATATGATAACACATGCTTATTTTAATCAATCCCCTCCCTCCCATAAAGTAGAGAATTGATCTCAATATGATTTGTTGTATCATGTGATACAAGTTGTTAAATATATTTATTGCAACCTCATTTTTAAAGATAATCGTATACGCAGCTCAAGACCCATTTCGATATTAAGAGTGATCTTAAACCATATCTTTGCAACTCCCATTGCAATAGCTATATGTGCTCAGCTTTAAACCTATAAAATTTGCACATATAAATTGCCTTTTACTATTCCAATGACGAGGTTGCTACAAAGAAATATGCAATAACATGTGATGAATCTCTTAGTATCGATGCACATTGCCAATATGCATATGTTGTAATTACAAGCTTCACATCCTTGGTTAAGATAGTCCTTTTGAGAAGTTCTTTATATATCACACAATACCCCTCCATAACCTTCATATGCACATCACATCAGTGGGCGTGCCCATGAATTGGATCATCACATTAACGATACAAATGTTGTCGGGTCTTGTTAAGGTGCGATGGATCAACTTCGCCATAAGTCTCTGCTACTTGCCTTAGGAATCTTCTTCAAGTATTTTCCGTCCTTGATGCTCAACTAATGACTTCCCGTAATAGAGGTAGAAATTAGTGACATTTTAACTTTCCAGTTTTTCTTTAATAAATACAATGCATATTCCCTTTTAAAAAGGACCAGATCTTCTTCACTCGACCTTGCAATGTTAATGCCAGAATGCATTCAAGATTCTCAAGATATGTACAATATCTGTTTCCTTATACCCCGTAATGATCGTGTCATCAACATTACAATAAGAAGAGCCATTTTGTTTCCACTCCTTTTAATAAATAGGATATGATCCACATTACCTCGATGATGTTGTCCATGTCCCATTTTTACCAAATTTAGCCTCTTTATCCATGTTCGAAGAGAATTCTCCAACCCATACAATCCATTCTTCAACTTGCAGCATTTCTTTGTCTTCTCATCTCCAAGTGACACATGCATGTAAACTTCTTGGAGATATCCTTTCAAGCATGCATTCATCACGTGCATCTAATGAAGTTTCCAATCCCATATCAAAGTCTTCAAGTGGTTAAACTTAATTCTATATTTTTGATCGAAAAACTTTGCAATGAGTTTGGTTTTATATCTCTCAACCTATCGTCCAGTTTGTATTTTGCATTGTGAACCAACTTTAAACTAATTAAATGAGATCAATTCGTACCACTCACAACATCCCAAGTGCGTTTTTAGAACCAAATTCTTAAGTAGTACGTTGGATTTACTTAAATCCCCAGGTACTACGAAAAGTTTTTTTTTACACGGAAGCTACAGTGGTGTCGCATGTTGAACATGCGACACTTTAATATTTTTTTTACCTGGGAACTACAACTGATGCAGCATGAAATGGAAATATAGGGCTGCATTTATTTAATTTTTATCCGTTAATTTTATTTACGTTTATTTTGAGTCGTCGTAATTTTATTTTTAAAATAAGAGATCGTGTGTGATCTCTAAAGTAGTTAGTTTCAATTTGAATTTCAAATTAGTCGGTTAGAGTCAAATTAGGATAATTAGTTTGAATTTGAATTTGAGTTTCTATTTTTGTAATCTCATCCCTCCTATATAAAGGGATGATAGACTAGTTGTTTAGGAAGTTCAAGATGTGATAAAATAGAGATTTATCTCTCTCTCCTCTCCCCTCTCTCTCCTTCTCACCGCGTGATCTACACGTATTCTTCTTCTCCCAAACCCCTCGTATTCCCGACGAGTCTCTTCTCTCTTCCCCTACGCGATCTCCGCGATTCTCTTCTCCAAACCCCTCGTGTTCCCGACGAGCTTCTTCTCTCAACCCCTCCATTCTATTCTCAATCCCTCCATTTTCTTCACCAAAATCCACCGTCAAATATTTCATTTTTCGCCGTCGCCGAAAACCAATCCGCATCAACTGGTATCAGAGCATGGCCTACAGATCGTCCTCACGATCTGACGATCCATCCAGACATTCGCGCCGACACGCGACGAAACACCATCGTTCGTCGGAGTGAAATTGGGAGATTCGACCAACAAGCCATGAGGAAATTCTCCATCAACAGCCCGAAGATCAAGCAATTCGTCGGGAGACGAATTTTTTTAAGCGGAGGAGAGTTGATGCAGCATGAAATGGAAATATAGGGCTGCATTTATTTAATTTTTATCCGTTAATTTTATTTACGTTTATTTTGAGTCGTCGTAATTTTATTTTTAAAATAAGAGATCGTGTGTGATCTCTAAAGTAGTTAGTTTCAATTTGAATTTCAAATTAGTCGGTTAGAGTCAAATTAGGATAATTAGTTTGAATTTGAATTCGAGTTTTTATTTTTGTAACCTCATCCCTCCTATATAAAGGGATGATAGGCTAGTGTTTTTAGTCAGTTCAGTTGATATGAAAAATTGAGATTTTATTCTCTATCTCTCTCTCCTCTCTCTCACTCCCCTCACGTGGTCTTCACATTTCTTTTCTCCATCCCCTCGTGTTCCTGACGAGCTTCTCCTCTCAACCCCTCCATTTTCTTCTCTCTCTCTCCCCTCTCTCTCTCCCCTCACGTGGTCTTCACGTTTCTTTTCTCCATCCCCTCGTGTTCCTGATGAGCTTCTTCTCTCAACCCCTCCATTCTCTTCTCAATCCCTCCATTTTCTTCTCCACCAAAATCCACCGTCAAATATTTTATTTTTCGCCGTCGCCGAAAATCAATCCGCATCAACTGGTATCAGAGCATGGCCTACAGATCGTCCTCACGATCTGACAATCCATCCAGACATTCGCGCCGACACGCGACGAAACACCATCGTTCGTCGGAGTGAAATTGGGAGATTCGACCAACAAGCCATGAGGAAATTCTCCATCAACAGCCCGAAGATCAAGCAATTCGTCGGGAGACGAATTTTTTTAAGCGGAGGAGAGTTGATGCAGCATGAAATGGAAATATAGGGCTGCATTTATTTAATTTTTATCCGTTAATTTTATTTACGTTTATTTTGAGTCGTCGTAATTTTATTTTTAAAATAAGAGATCGTGTGTGATCTCTAAAGTAGTTAGTTTCAATTTGAATTTCAAATTAGTCGGTTAGAGTCAAATTAGGATAATTAGTTTGAATTTGAATGAGTTTCTATTTTTGTAATCTCATCCCTCCTATATAAAGGGATGATAGACTAGTTGTTTAGGAAGTTCAAGATGTGATAAAATAGAGATTTATCTCTCTCTCCCCTCCCCTCTCTCTCCTTCTCACCGCGTGATCTACACGTATTCTTCTTCTCCCAAACCCCTCGTATTCCCGACGAGTCTCTTCTCTCTTCCCCTACGCGATCTCCGCGATTCTCTTCTCCAAACCCCTCGTGTTCCCGACGAGCTTCTTCTCTCAACCCCTCCATTCTATTCTCAATCCCTCCATTTTCTTCACCAAAATCCACCGTCAAATATTTCATTTTTCGCCGTCGCCGAAAACCAATCCGCATCAACAACTGTAGCGCATCTTGAGGATGTGATATATGGTGATCTTCCTGGAATAGTTCCGGGATTGTTCCAGGAAGTTTCTCATATAACGCATGTTAAACATGCGCTATATGAGGATATTCCTGGAACAATTCCAGGAAGTTTCTCATATAACGCATGTTAAACATGCGCTATATGAGGATCTCCCTGGAACAATTCCAGGAAGTTTCTCGTATAACGCATGTTAAACATGCGTTATATGAGGATCTCCCTGGAACAATTCCAGGAAGTTTCTCATATAACGCATGTTAAACATGCGCTATATGAGGATCTCCCTGGAACAATTTCAGGAAGTTTCTCATATAACGCATGTTAAACATACACTATATGAGGATCTTCCTGGAACAATTCCAGTAAGTTTCTCATATAACCATGCTTAAACACGATTTATCGATCTACCTTTAACCCAATATTTTCTTGAAGTTCTTTCCTACTTGCATTTTAACTTGCATAGAGCCGTTCTTCCTAAGGAATTCTGATCTCGACATTCACATAACTGGGTTATCGATGCACAAACATTTACAGTCACAAAGGTTATATATCGATGCACAAACACATTCACACAAATTACATATATTAAATTGTCTACAGTGATATATATCCTCATATTTGTCTGACATTAACAACTACACAAATTACAACTCTATGCCTTCTCCTACGTTGTTGATATGTTCTCGTTGTATCACGCAGATGGAAGGGTAACAAACGGCTCGTCTTGTCTATCATGCTGATTTTCGAGGGTCATGCACCGTCTTCGTCAAAGGTAGGCATTGGTGGCGGTGTGAGCGTGCAATAAGTGGGCTGCGTTTCTCTAGCGTCCATGCCTTACCTCATCGATGCCTGCGGCATTGTCATGTCATCACGTGGTCGCTTGACAGCCGGTGCGACGAATTCGCTCTCCAATTCCGATAACGCAAGATCGTCATCTGCTCCAGCGGCTTCCTCATTGTCAGCGGGTTCCGCTACCGGTTCACGTGCTCTTCCCCGACCTCTTCCTCTTCCTCTTGCCCTTCCTCGTCTAGCCTCCGTCTTAGCCACATCAGCATGATCCTCATGTATTGTGACTGCATCTGCAATTGAAATGCCAACCATTGCTCCATTTCCGCTTTTGCTTGTACCGCAATCTCGCGGCATTCCTCGTGTCCGATATTGTATGGAAAGTATGTGTCTCGGGTCTCCAACGTTCAACCAAAGCGGTCACTAAATGCCAATCAAGTGTGATGAATTCCAGCTCAGATATGCATCCAAAGCTTGCTTGAGCTACATAAGGCTGCAGTCGATCATCCAAAGGAATGCGACATACATGTGTCTCCTGACGTCGATAACGCAACCATGAAGATTCCTACAAGTAATTGTTACAACTAAAACAAGTAAAGAAAAATATTTTTAAATTCTTTACATTGCCCGCCCAGATACGACGAGAATGATGACGCTCCTGCAGAGTCAAAATAGATGGGTCAAGTGGGTCGGGATCCATCTGTATTTTAAAATTTCAATGTGAGAATATATATAATGCTATCAACCAACAAAAAAGAATATATGAGAAGAGTAAGTATGATGTAAATTAATAGAAAAAGAAGCAAACTTACTCAAAACAGGACATTTGCTTGTTGTGACCTACGTCACCACAATTAACACATTTATTCTTATTCCTTCCCGCTGGCTGCGTATTAGAGGTGGATGCTTGAGAATCCCTTGTGCTTTTATTTGGATGTCCACGGTGTGTGTGACCCAGTATACCACAAAACGAACAAGTATTTTGCCGAATCACATCTCTAACATCCATTTCATTATGAATTCTTGTTGAGCGTGATCGACCTTTGTCGTGCTTACTGTTGTAGGAAATCAAGAACTTGTTTATTCTAGAGAATCCTAGGCTCTCTTATATAGAGGAAGCCTATGGGTAAATTACATAAGACGGAACAATAAAGATAAGCTTGACACTTAAGTACATAAATACTAGAAATATCTCTACACTCCCCCTCAAGATGGAGCATAGATGTCAATCATGCTCAGCTTGGAAGTACATTTCTGAAACGACCCTCTGAGCAGCGGCTTGGTGAAAATATCTGCAATCTGTTCACCTGACTTCACATGAGAAATAGAAATTAACCCTTTCTGAATCATGTCCCTGGTATAGTGGCAGTCTACCTCAATATGGTTCGTCCTTTCATGAAATGCAGGATTATTAGCAATAAATAATGCGGCTTGATTATCACAATGTAACTGCATGGGTAACGATACAACTATATGCAGATCTGTTAATACGGCTCGAACCCACATCATCTCCGTGCTAGCCTGCGCCATGACCCTGTACTTAGATTCAGCATAGATCTAGCCACCACTGTCTGTTTCTTGCTCTTCCAAGAGACTAAGGAACTGCCAATGAATACCGCAAATCCTGAGGTAGATTTCCGATCTCTAGGACATCCTGCATAGTCCGCATCAGCACATGCAGAGATAGAAAGATTTGCTTCTTTCCTAAACAACAATCCTGCACCTGGAGACGACTTTAGATATCTCAGTATCATATATACAACATCCATGTGTACCTGTCTGGGTTGCTCCATGAATTGACTCACCCGACTCACTGCAAACGCAATGTCAGGTCTGGTGATGGTAATATAGAGAAGTTTTCCCACCATTTCTCTATATCTTCTTTTATCAACTTCCTCTGTGTCATCTCCATATAGCTTCATACTAGGGTCCATGGGAGTAGTGGAGGGTCGACACCCAATCATACCTGTCTCAACAAGCATATCTGTAATATATTTCCTTTGGGTCATCACAAGACCCTGCGCATTCCTTGCAAACTCCAATCCCAGAAAGTACCGTAGAGTACCAAGATCCTTAGTCACAAACTGATTGCCTAGAAATGCTTTTGCCATCTTTATCCACTGCATGTCATCTCCCGTAACAAGTATATCATCAACATATACCATAATAACAACAGTACCTCTGGGAGTCTTCTGGACAAACAAAGAGTGGTCAGCATTCAATCTTTTGAAGCCTTGCGTCTGGATGAGATCTGAAAGTTTCTGAAACCATGCTCGTGGACTTTGTTTAAGGACATATATGGCCTTGTGAAGTCTACACACCATATGACACTCTCCATCAGCAGCAAACCCCGGAGGCTGCTGCATGTAGACTTCTTCCTGCAGATCTCCATACAAAAAGGCATTTTTGACATCAAGCTGAAACAAGGGCCAATCACGTACCACAGCAACTGAGAGGAGAATATGTAGTGTTGAATGACGTTCCACCAGAGAGAAGGTGTCCATATAGTGCTCCCCATAGGTCTGAGTGAATCCACGTGCCACTAGTCTTGTTTTATAGCGATCAAGGCTGCCATCCGCATTATACTTGACAGTAAAGACCCATTTACAACTGACCACAGAAGCACCTGGAGGAGCAGCAACCAAGCTCCATGTACCACGAGATCGCAAGGCAACCATTTCTTCTTCCATTGCTAACCTCCAGCAGCTATCTTTCAATGCATCCTGATAGTTCCGCGGTATCTCCACGGTAGATAGAGCAATGGCAAATATCTGGAAATCACCAGTGAGGCGATGGAAGGAGACCTGGGAAGCAAGTGGGTAAGACGCACATGTCCTCTTGGACTTCCTTAGGGCAATAGGTACATCCAAATCATCAGCAATGTCCACTTGTACTTCAGTATCCTGCACTTGTGCATTGTCAGTCCCATCAGTACTCATATTACCTGGACATACCTGGGGTATTGTAGATGAATGACAACCTCCATGAGCAGTATTTGGACGACGAGTGTAGAATTTTGGTAAAGGTGGTACTGGTGGTTGGGTAGGTGGTGGTGGTGGTGACATTGGAGGAGTAGGTATGTGACCAGGCTGACGTGTAGGAGGGGGTGGCGCATAAATCTCATCAGCAGTATTTGAAGGCGTCATCCTATCACCCATAGGCGAGAAATACATGACATTTTCAAAGAAGGTGACATCAGCACTGACATAATATCTATTATTCCCAGGATCATAGCAACGGTAGCCCTTTTGAGTACGAGAGTACCCCAAAAAGACACATTTGACAGCTCGAGGTGAGAGCTTGTCAATCCCTGACGCAAGTTGATGGACAAAAGCAACTGAACAAAAAACACGAGGAGTTAAAGTGAACAATTCCTTGTCAGGAAAAACAACAGAAGGAGGAACTCTCTCCCCCAACACAGAAGATGGCATACGATTGATTAGATAACCTGCCATAAGTACCGCATCACCCTAAAACGACAGAGGAATACTACTATGAATGAGTAAAGTCTGAGTCACATCAAGAAGATGACACTGTTTCCTTTCAGCAACACCGTTCTGTTGAGACGTATATGCATAGGTTGTTTGGTGAATAATGCCACGAGATGAGAAGAAATGGGAAAGAGTACGGTTGCAGAATTCTAATGCATTATCTGTACATACAATCTTCACATTAAAAGAGAAGACATTCCGAATTTCATTGATAAGATTCTTGATTACATCCCCCGCTTCAGATTTATTTTTCAATAAAAAGACCCAAGACAATCTAGAGAAATCATCTACGACCACTAGGTAAAATCGGTGTCCCTAGTGATCAGGTATACGACTCGGAATCCAAATGTCAACATGCAATGACTCAAAAGGGGAGCGACTGCTCCTAGACTCACGACTAGGGAAAGTAGACCTGTGATGCTTTCCCAACTGACAAGCGTCACACTGAAATGAAGACTTGGGTGAAATCTGGGGCTAGATATGAAGTAGCTTCTGAAGAGGGAGATGGCCAAACCGCAGATGCCAGGTAAAGGGAGAAGCAGATCCACTGGACTGAGATGAGACACCAGCATAGGATGTGGGAACCAACCGATAAAGTCCATCCTGCTCACGACCACAACCAATCACCTTGCCCGTAAGAATGTCCTGAAAGATAAAAGAGGATGGGTCAAATATAGCTCGACAATGCAAATCCTTCGTAAGCTGGCTAATAGAAAGCAAGTTCATAGAAAAATCTGGAGCATGCAAAACATTCAACAGACGAATAGAAGATGTCAAACTGATCTCCCCCTGCCAATGATGGGGGAATTAGTGCCGTCAGCAATCACTACCGATCTCCCTTGAGAAACTTCTCTATAGGATGTAAACTTATCTCTGTCTCGACAGAGATGATGTGTCGCCCCAGAGTCCAATATCCATTCTGAAACATCCGGATTGTGACATGAAGTAAACACGTAAACACTACCTGAAGAGCTCGCCATGGCTGATGTGCTAGTAGTGGCTGAGGCTGCGATGCCCGAGTGACCTCCTGGCGAATCAGTAGAGGCAGGAGGCATGATATCCCGTAATCTGGCAACAAGATCATCAAACCTCTGGTCGGAAGTAGATGGCAGTGTAGAGACAGCATGCTCGGCTACACGTGTAGAGGCAGGAAAACCATGCTTAGAATAGCATTTGTCTTCCGTATGACCCGAGCGATGGCAGAAGGAGCATGGCTGACGAAAGCGACCTCCTCGACCGCGAGGTCCACAGCCACGAAATGAGGAAGCACCTCTGCCACGTGAAGCAGCCATTGCCGAGGGAGGTGGCGTAGATGCAGAAGAAGGAACCAAGATTCGGCGTAGTCGCCGATACACTTCTTCCACTGGAGGAATAGTCACATCTGCCAATATCTGTGAGCGAGCCGCATCATATTCCGGATCTAGTGCCGCTAGTAAGACCCCCACCATTGTAGCATTCCGGAACGTCTTCTGCTGCTCAGTGGTCGCTGTCAGGGAAATGATGCTGTAGAGCTTCTCAAACATCCCCCGTAGGGATGTATACAACGAATGCAACGGGCGGCCATTCTGTTTGACCGTAAAGATGTCATGCTGAAGTTGAAGAATCTTTGTCTCGTTCTTCATCTGTGAGTACGTAGCTGCAAGAATATCCCACATGGCCTTAGTTGTGGGCTGGTGTAGAACATCGTTGGCTACCTCCATTGTCAGAGTGCCAGAAAGCCAGACCTTGGCATACGAGTCATCGGCCTCCCATGAGGCGTAAATCCCCATCTTCTTGATCGGCTCATCTTCGGTAAGAATGTGCTTCTTACCATCAGACTTCATCAGGCTCATGAACTGCATCGCCCAGAGCTCGTAATTCGTCCCATCCATTTTGACTATAGGCGTTGGACCCTTGAATGCACCAATGGAGGGCATATCATCCTTATTGTCTGACATATTGCTGGAGAAGAAGAGCTAGGGCTTGTAGACTAATGAAGAATTGTCTACATAAACTTGAAGGGGTACGAGTGCATATGTAGACGTATGCACTTAAACCCATGAACGAAAGAAGGGACGGGGGCCGGCGGCGTGGAGAGAGGAGACCGACAGCGTGGAGAGACCGGGGCCGGCGGCATGGAGAGAGGCCGGGGTTGGGGCTGGCGTGGAGAGGGGTCGGAGGCGACGTGGAGAGAGGGCGGGGCCGGGACCGGCGTGGAGAGAGGCTGGCGGAGAGAGGGGGGCGCCGAGGAGAGGAGGGCCGCGGCGGAGGAGGGGGGGGGGCGGCGACGAAGAGAGGGATGGGGGGGGCTACTTTAGGGTGGCTCTGATACCATGTTGTAAGAAATCAAGAACTTGTTTATTCCAGAGCAAGGTTCAGGAAAGCGGTATGCGTATGCGTTCGGACAGGTCACTGAATAGCGCTTAAGCGGTATGCGGGGGCATATGCGGGGTATATGCGGTTCTACGCGGTTTCCTAATTTTTTATTTAAAAATAAATAAATATATACAAAAGTAACTACAACAGAACCAAACTTATGTATAATTGTGGTCCAACAGAAGATCTAAGAAAAATAACTTTCATATAGAGTTCAAAACAATCTCTATCAATCAAATATCAATACTTCACTAGAACGGTTAGCACAAAAAATAATTGATAACAATCAACAAAATAAAAAAGTTAGCGCACAAAATGCCTCTATTGTTGAATATAATGTCATTTATCTCTGTCGTTATATTTATAATTGATCCTCCATCAAAAGTACCAAACTTTACATATAATATATTACATTCATAATAACTATTAATTGACTAAATTAGTTTGCAAAATTATTAGTATATTATTCTTTTTCTTCCTTGCGTGTTTACTCCAATCTCGAAGTACAACTACTTTAATGATGGATTCAAATAATCATGTAATGCTTGGTTAGCATGCATCAAAAGTAAGGATAACATGGCATAAACAACCCAACAAAACATGGCACAAATAAAAAAAATAAAAAATAAATAAAAAAATGTGTATGCGGCCGCACAGACCGCATATGCGGCCGCATAGCCCGCATATGCGGCCCGCATAAGCGCACAGGGCGCATAATGGGGGGCTTCAAGAAAGCGGTGCGCTGAGGGCACCGCATACGCATATGCGGCCGCATAAGCGGCCGCACGGGCCGCTTTCGTGAACACTGTTCCAGAGAATCCTAGGCTCTCTTATATAGAGGAATCCTATGGGTAAATTACATAAGACGGAACAATAAAGATAAGCATGACACTTAAGTACATAAATACTAGAAATATCTCTACACTTACGCTTTGGGTCAGGGCGTAATTCTGGATAGTCCAAAGGGGCCCACGTTGCCCGATCACCAATGGGAAAAAAATCTTCTTCCGTAAATTTTCAGTTGGTGTTGCCACGTGTACCACTCTCTAACATAGGAATCTACTTTTGCTCGACGGTTAAAAATGACTGCAATAGCGTGGGAACATGGGATACGGAAAATTTGCCACTTATTACATGTACATTTATGTTGGAGCAAATTGACAGTGTATTGTTTGCGATCACGAAGACCATACTGCATCTGTCGAATACCACTAGACACCTCAAACAATATATTCGGGTGTCTTTGTATTTGCGTTACTGTGTGCCCGTTCGCAGATCCAACAGTTCAACTCTGTTGCTGCGTAATGCGTGAATTTACGTCCGTAGCAATGGTTGCGTTTGCCTCTTCTGCATGCTGGTTAAAGTATAAGACATAATTATAGAAAGTCTTCTCGATCAATGTAGAAATTGGCAAACAACGGGCATCTTTGAGAACTGCATTTTAACTTTCATTGAGATTTGTAGTCATCTGATCAAACCTATAACCACCATCATAAGCCAAGGTTCATTGCTTACGGTAACAATCGTGAGTCGAAAACCATCTACATGCTTCTTTGTTCCGCTCATATAATTTCCTCATGAAGTAAGCGAACTTTCTAGTAGTCGTTTGTAATGCTGCTGCTTGTACCAAGACTTTCATAGAGCCGTTCTTGAAAACGCTATTGAAGTTGCTCGCGACATGCCTTGAACAAAACCACCAGTATGCAAAAGGTTCTAATAACTCCACGTCAACATCTTTCATTACGGATTTTATTCCAGAATTCTAGTCGGAAATGATACATATTGGCCCAGCACGCATGCCAATTACCCTGATACGTACCAACGATAGAAACCACTTCCATGAAGGACCGGATTCCTTGTCAACAATTCCAAAAGTAAGGGGAACGATATGTTTATCCCATCAATCCCGCATGCAATGAGCAATTTCTGTTTGTACTTCCCATACAAATAGGTCCCATCAATACTAATCAAAGGGCGGCAATATTTGAATGCCTCAATGGAAAGGCCAAATGCCCAAAGGCATCGTTGAAATCTACGGCAATGCGGTTTTCGAGGATCAGGATGTTTGCTGTATTCGATATCAATTTCAGTCCCCGCCGCCCCGGTATAGCAGCCTTCATTGCATGCAATAGATAAGGCATTTCAATATAAGACTTCTTCCAATCACCGAATACTATTCCGATTGTCTTCCTCCGAGCATCCCAAGTCCTTTTCTTGGTAATCCAGTAGTTGTACATCTCGTGGATGTGAGCTCTACAACTCGATATACGCACATTAAGGTCATCCCTCACAAGAGATAGTAACGATCTGGACATGAATTTGTAGTCCAACTGAGGATGATCCTGATTAACTGTAGGGTTTATACAAGTGTGCGACCCAACAATCTTAGAGATCTCCCAAAGACCATCATATTTCCTAAAATGTCCTCGTAAATACCAAACACATCCATTCGATCTGTTTGTGCAAAAAACCGACCATATCAAGCTGGTGGATTCTTTGACAATGAAGTCGTAGTGTACCATAATGTGATACTTCTTTTTTTTTGAAGTCTGCAAGGTAGGGGGAAGCACTCGGTGGTGCCCGCCCCATCAAAATTTCATAAGTAAAAAGGCAAAAGGTTACATCACACGGTAACGACACCCCAAGACACAAAACAAGAAAGGATCATTACATCATCCACTCATCAACTAGTCTCCTTGTAAAGCACTCGACATTTTCTTTGTAGAATCTCTGGCCCGAGAATACCAAATCATTTCTGCCACGCCAAACCGCCCACAGAATAGCCATGGGGAAGAGCCGCTCCCTTCTTGATCTCGCCCTATTCTCATACATCGAATTCCAGAAGGCCTGAAACTCACCGGACCGGCACCAAAGAATCCTTGCCTCATGCCAAATTTGCGAAATCACAGTGCATGTAAAAAAAAGGTGTTCCACCGATTCGATTTCATTGTCACATATCAAGCACTTGTCCGAGATGATGTCTAGGAGCTTTACGCATCGATCACGCGTTATCAGCCTCTTGCCCCTAAGGAGACACAATAAAATCCCAACACGCTCAGGAAGATTAAGGGCCCAAATACAAGCACAATCCCTGATCAACACCTCCGAGGTCGCTGATGAATCTGTGATTCATCACATCAAAAGTCAAAAATAGAGCCTTGTTCCCGAGAAAATAGAGGCATAATTCCTTTTATCTTGCATACATAACACTCATGCATGCATTCATAATTCATGCATTTTAGCAGCTCATCTGCATTTAAATAAGAAGCCAGAAATCCCCTGTAAAATTCTTCTTCTTCATCAAATAACTTCCTCTCTATAATATATGTATATATTCATTAATAATATAGAGAAGAATGCCAAAAACCACCCTTGTAAAATAGCCCAATTGTCCTGAGAGTCCTTGTACATTAAAACACACATAAAGCCCGCATACAAACCCATAATTAGGTCTACTCACTCTTAGAATACTACATATGAAAAGACCTTTAAAATGAGACTAATTTCATTGCAATTGGAGCTTGTATGAGAAACTTGGGTTTTTGGGTCATGTTGTATACTACATATGTATATTTATGTACCTTTCTATTTATGTACCATATTTGACCTCATCTCCGTCTTTGGTCAACATGAAACTTGTAGATCTCACCAAGATCTACAACTTTCATGTTTTGAGTTTTTCCAAATTCGGCCTCCTCTTCTCTCTACACGTGTCTTCCCTTCCAGCCATTCACAGCAGGCCACGTGGCGCCCTCTGATTGCGCCACGCGGCCCGCTGCCCTTTGTCTTATCCGCCCGCGCCCCCCACCGTTGGATCGAGCTTCAGATCCAACGGTCCCTCTGTGACCACATGCGCGCACTCCTTCAGCCGTCCGATTGTCTCCTACTCCTCATCACCACCATCCGTTAGCGCCGCGCCCACATGACGACACGTGGCGCGCTATGCGCCCTTCGATCGCAACCTGGACTCTCCATCTCAACCGCAGCCGCTGCCTATCCCCTCAGCCGTTCGATCATTCCCCCACTCTTCATCCCATCCGTGGGATCGCGCTTCGACCTCGTCCCGCCACGTGGTGGCTCCACGACCCTCAGATCGCCTCCCCTTGATCTAATCACACCCGCTCACCACGATCTAATCTCCACCGTTAGATCACACGATCCAACGGAGGAGACTTCGTCCCCTACCTCGGGCACCCCCTCTCTCCCACGATCTCCGCCTTGCGGGAGGGGCTGCCCCTTCCTATTCTTGGCCGCACTCCAGCCACCTTCTTCGACCACCATCACCCCCACGACACACCCCACTCATCCATCTCCCTCGCCAGCTCCCTCGCACGCCACCATCTCCGCCACACTCGCCCCACGACAGCCATGAACTTCGCCCCATCACCAGCTCTGCCGAGACTTCCATCCTATAAATACTCGCCCTCCGGCCACCTTCATCCGCATCCGCCACTCCAAGAGAAACCCCCGAGCTCAGAGCTCTCAATTGGTGACAGCAATTGGCCGTCTCTTCGAGCGAAGACCGGCGTCTTCTCCGGCGAGATCCTCGGCCCACCGCCGTGTCGCAGCCACTCCTCCGAGCAGCTGCACGAGCTCGGGGCTTTACCGACCTCTTGAGCGACGACCTGGAACTCCCAGCGGAGCTCCAATTCCCAGGTAACTCCCTCCATCGATCTCCGATCTTCTTCTTCTTTTTCTTGCTTTTTCTCTGCTTTTATTCGCTGTCATTGATCACCCTCGCACCTTCCAACCACCTTGGCGAGCTTCGCGTCAAAGCTCCGATCCTCGCTGACCCCTCAACGCTCTCCGACGACGCATACCACCCTCCTCCGACTAGCAGCTCCGCCTTTTGGCCGGAGCTTACCCGCCAGACCATCGCACTCCACCGTAGGCCTCGCCGCTCACTCACCTCACCTCCACGAACACCTGCACGCCTCGGCTATCCATCTAACCCTTCGCAGGTCCTCAATCTTTCATTGGCCGGAGCCTCGCCGGAGCTCCCTTCGAGCTTCATCGCCGCAGAGCTCCAACACTCCTCCAGTCATCCAGAGACCACCGGAGGCTCCGCCTTTCACTTCTGCTTCTTCCGAGCTAGGTGGGAGCTGACGGAGCTCATCACCGGAGCTTGGCCATCGAGGCGGAGCTCGGCCCCCTTCACCGGAGCGCAGCCATCTCCTCCGCAGGCGGCGGAGGCCCGTTGAAGGAGAAGAAGCAGCAGCCGTTCGATCCTCTGATCGAACGGACCCCGCCTCGCCACGCGTCTCTTCGCCGCCCTCGTCCTCGACCGTCGATTACACCTCGGATCGGACGCCTCACCAGCCGCCACGCGTCTTCATCGACAACCCTTGGATCCATCGTGATCCAAGGGCCTCCAGTCCGCCACGTCGCCCTATCCGAGCCTCGGCCTCCCAAGCCTAGGCTCGGGTAACCCGAAGCTGCTCCGAGGCTAGCCCTAGCCTCCAGAAGACCCGAGCCTCGACCCGAACCTCCGAAGGCCTCCGAACCTAGGCCGCCCCACGTGAGGAGCACGTGCGGCCTGGGATATTTGCACCGACGCCCCTGGAGCTTTCACAAATTGCGAAGAGGTCCCTGTGAAGCAGACTTCACGTGAGGAGCACGTGGTTCGTGGAGAAATTGCATTCAAGTCCTGCATAGTATAGGTAATTGCATTTTAGTCCCTGTCAGCACGTTTACTTATTGAAATTTTATTTTCCAGTATTGCATTTATACCCTTGTGTTTGCACGTGTCCATAGCATGCATTTTTCATCATTTTGACATTCTAAAAATTGCAAGTTGTTGAGAATTGTGTCCTCTATCTTTTTGTACACGTGCCTAATTTTTGTTGGCTTAATTGAATTATCAATGAATTAATTGGTTCATTTGTGACATATTTTGCCCAGTGATGCCTTTTGATTTTTAATTAAATATCAGTGCCTTCAAAAATCACCAAAAATTCACAGTAGCTTAAGGACACCATTTTCAACACTCCATAAAAATTTCATGTCAATTGCACGCATAACGAGGCCTAAATAAATAGTTTAGTGATTTTCTTTAATTAATTTTAATTAATTCATTTCACAACAAATTTAAGTTCTGTCAATTTTCCTAGGTCCCTGATCATTAGACCTTCCTAGGATAATTTTGGTTCTTGGAGAAATTGTGGTTTGATATTTGTTAAAAATTAAACACTGAAAATCACTCTGTCTGTTTAGTTAATTCACAGAAAATTTATTTTGAGTCGAAAAATTCCAAAAAAATTAGTGTAGGTCATTTTCATCATAAATAATCTTCTAGCCAATTTTCATTATTTTTGGACTTCGTTTGACACATCAATTCAATTTGACTTTAAATTGGCTAAGAATTGTCTGCATATGTCTGCATAGGAATTAAAAATACCAAAAAAATTGTTCTCCGAATATCAAACACTTGTAAATTGTTGTAATCAACCTAAGGAGACAGTTGCCTCCCTGAGATCGACCTTGGACTTCACCAAGTAAAAAAATATCACCGCTTAAAATTGACCAACATCTGACTTAAGTGGTTTTTGATCAACCTCCCGCATCCGACTGCAACGAACACTTAAAATTAATTTGGACCATTAATTTGACCGAATTAACTAAGGGTGCGGGAGCGCTCATCAGTCGCCGGCGGCGGTCTGGAGATGGCACCATAAGCACCTTTAACCGAGAAGCTCGCCTCCTTCCATTGCCAGTGATCTCTACCCCCAATAGGGGCTTGCCTTCCTCACAGCATCAAGCAACGCCAAGAAATCCTCAAATCTCCGATCCGAGAAGTTAGCGGAGAAAGCAGGCCACTAAGACCCATCACGCCAGCAGTCCGCCACCGAACAAAGCTTATCATCCGCCAATGCAAATAGCCGCGGATAACGAGAGCACAAAGCTCCCGCCCCGACCAATCATCGCCCCAGAAAGCAAAGGAGTCCCCCCTTCCAACAACCGGCCTGAAGAGATTAATATTTTTTACAAACGTCTTCACCACGCCTCTCCAGAAAGGCGTCATTGCCGCAAGTTTGAGTAGCTATGATTGGGGCGCGCCCTTCACCCCGTAGATGCTCCGAACCACCACGCAAACAAGATCATCACCCGGACCCCAAACCCTACTAGCCCATTTAAGCAAAAGTGCCTCATTCACATCATCAAGAGATCTTAACCCTAAACCCCCCCAATCCTTTCTCCGTAGGACATCCTCCCAACCAACCAGATGCACCCCACCGCGCCCACTAGTAACGCTGCCCCATAAAAAAGCGCGCATCTTCCTCTCCAACCTTGCGTGGATCCCCTTAGGTAACTTGCGGCAAGAAAGAAAGTAAACTGGAATGGACGACAACACCGCCTTGATCAGAACCAACCTACCTCCCCTCGACAGAAGAGAAGCCTTCCACAAGCCAATCGTACATCCACCTTCTCCACCACTCTCAACCAGTCACGAAGTCTCGCTCTCCCCAGACCCAGAGGTATGCCGAGGTAATCCATTGGTAGCGTGGCGCGCGAAGAAGCCAAACAAACCGCTAACTCATCAGTAACTAAATCCGCCTGCCCGAAAGGGACAAAACAAGACTTACAGTCCTTTTTTCTTTAAACCAGAAAGCTCCGAAAAGATCTCCAAAGTCGTAGCCATGGCGCTGGCCTCCTCGACCCCTCCCTCAATAAGGAACAGACTGTCGTCCGCGTATTGTAAGATCGGCACCCGTACCTCGCCCCTCGAATAACCTCTAGAAAGACCATGGCTGACCGTGCCCGCCGCCATGTCAGCCAGAACATCAGCCGCAATGATGAAAAGCAAAGGAGCGAGGGGGCATCCTTGCCGCACCTCCTTGCGGGGTTGAATCCACCCCCCCTCCGGCCTACCGTTGATCAGAACCGTAAAAGACGCCATGGTGATACAACGCCTCATCCAGGATATCCACCGATCCGGGAAACATAATCTCCTTTGCATCATAAATCAAATCTTTCCTACATTTGAAGGTTCTGCCCTTACGTATTTCGTTAACGACGCCATCAAGTCCAGACTTCTTTCGAATGTCGTCCTCATAGGTTGAACGAGTATTGGATCCTCTCACCCCCAAAAAAGGTAAACGGGGTACAATATACTGCGTGCTTTGTTCATCGACTCTGATATCCTCGTTTACCACATTATCTTCAACGTCTTCTTCACTATCTTCTTTCAGGTCATCGTCGGTTCTCCAAGGGATGAAATCATCCAAAGCATGACTAACCTCTTACAGCAGAGCGTCACTCATGCGCCATTCCTGATCCATACATGGCTGCGTTATAGGCACATTAGTGTCAAAGGAGGGTTGTGTGCTAGGGACAACTGTTGGTTATGTGCTAGGGACAACTGTTGGTTGTGTGCTGGGGACAATGGACGGTTCCGTGTTAGTCACAACATTGGGGACTTCGCTCACAGATACATCTTCAACAATAATGTCAGTAGGCATCGATTTCCCAATGGTCCGAGCATACACAAAAACTCCTTTCACATCATCATCATCATCGATGATAGACGAAAATGATGGCTCTTCCCATGGGCCTCGAGGGATGCGATGTAGTAATCGGATTTTTTGATTATTGACATCTAGGTTGAACTTACGGTAAACTAAGTTCAACATCTCATCGAACGTTATATTAGGCATTAATCCAAACCCACGTACATTGGTCGTCGAAGAGCCAATAAACGTACCCTTCAAATGAAACATACAATACAACGACTTCATTCCGACCTAATACGTGACACAACGTATAAGTAAAAATAGTAAATTGATGAAATGAAGATAACTAGGCATATTATATAACCAATATCTAATCTCCAATTTTTTTACCAAATCTCAATGGATGCAACAACGGGTACGCCCTAGTGAGAGGCGGTGGCGGCTAGGGCGGTAACGAACAAGGAAGGTACGGAAAAGGAGTTCTTCGCGAGGCTTGGGGTGTTCAAAATGGAGGTTTGACGGAGAGGGGGAGGCCGCAGTCGCGAGCTGCAACAGTGGGGAGTCGGGCGGCGGACATAATATGTGTGGGGAGGGTTTCCGAATACGCATGGTTTATTGAGGTCGAAAATCGCATATTCGATATGAGATACATATATCGCATCCTCAAGATGCGCTACTGCTGTAGTTACCAGGTAAAAAAAATATTACAAGTGTCGCATGTTCAACATGCGACACCACTGTAGCTCCCGTATAAAAAAACTTTTCGTAGTACCTGGGGATTTAAGTAAATCCAAGGTACTACTTAGGAATTTGGTTCTGCGTTTTTATATAGACTTCCGTAGCCCACCTAGGATCAACTTTGACCTTAACAACATTTCTAGAAATCATGGATGCATAGAATAAAGAGATAAAGCATTTATATTTCGAGATATTTACATATATACCATCATAAAAAGTTATAATGATGTCATAACCTTCTCATAATTCAAAATTACACCATGACTCGTGAATAGTTTCCTTGTGTTATACTGTATGCCCTACCTTATCAAACCATTAAATTTGATCGTAATGGTTGTAATGTAATGATAATATTCATCGATTGATTCTTACATTTTGGGATATGTTTTTAGCTCCCTCCATCTTCCCTCTTTTCTTCATCTTTATCCCCTTGCCTCCGTCTTTCCAGGTTCACATATTCCCTCGTGTTCACCATATTCACCTCTGTTGAATTCTAGAAATGTGGAAGTGATTTGATAAACAAGAAAGAATAAAATATTGAACACTCGAGGGCGGAACCCTAGTTCGCGAGGGAGCAGGATGAAAGCGCGGGTGAAGACCTCAAAGGGCCATATCATCTATTGGATTTTCTCAATGAGTACAACGGGTGTGGGGCTTCTTATATAGCCCCACAAACAGAGTAGAGTCCCATCTCTCATCCATATATAACTAAACATGAGTGTGGGTAATTGGATCTTTGGAGAGATCCTATTACCCATCTAGGCATCTATTACATACTCCACTCCCCACAATGCTGGAGCTGAGAAAGCTGCAACTTGCAACAAAAGAAAAAATATAACACGTCACACGATACATCTCAAGAAAAATATGTCTGCTGTTGGCAGAAGACCTCGCTCGATGACGGGTTTGCAGCGCTCAAGTCACCGGGAAGTATCTTTGTCGTGCATGTAGTAGTCACACTGCGATACTAGATCATTCCTGGAGAAGAGTCGGTGTATAAGAAGAAAGTCCATCATGGAGTAGTAGTCAGGGATAGAGACACCAGATATAGCAGTTGATGCTCGGTGAAAACGACTGATAGCAGTAGAAGTCTGGAGTGTCATTCTCTTAGTCGTAGACAAGTAGTATAAGTCATGTATATACATCTCAAGCAGAAGAATGCGTACCCTCTCTCACTCCTCCTATCTCCCATTCTTGATAGAGTAAGAGCATGGATCTCAAGATGAGATAATCAACATAAAACATGTGATTTTTTTGCTCTCTTTTTTCACACAAATCTCTTTTTTTTGTAACAGCCTCCCCTCCTTTTTTTCGTACGGCTTCTTTTTTTGTATGGTCGCCTTCTTTTTTCCCTAAAAAACCTCTCTTTTTGAAACAAAGCTCAAATAGGGCCCCCCTTTTAAAAAAAAACTCATAGACCAAAGTGAGTCTAAATGTGCATGCCCTCTTTTTTTATCATGGGCTACCCTTTCTTTAATACTGCAGTAAAATCGGCCCAACCATTCATTTAAATGAATGTATATTGTGCCCCTTTCATTCACGCATAAGAGTTAGGATTCCCATGGGAAGCCCTTTGCATGATGTCGCTGCCGCTGAATTGGAGGATGGATAGGAGCTGATCAGACCTACGAGACCTCTGAGGAGATCGCTGACGAGATCCATCGCTTGGATGTTGGAGTTCGGTCAGCAGTTTGGAGGGGGGGTGTTGCATGAAACACAACTCAAATATGTCCCAAACATGATTCCTCCCCTTTTTAAAAAACTAACAGACCAAAGTGGGCCTAAATATGCAGGTCCTCTTTTTGATATTCTTTAATCAATCAATAAATAAGAGGTAAATACATAATTGTTTGCTAAATAGAGGTGTAAACATAAGTTCTGTAGTAATATTGCTATCATAATCGTATCGCCGCCCATGCTAGTATGTGGTACCATGTAAGGCGTGCACTATATATTTAGTCATGAAGAATGCATAAATAAGTTTTAGCCACTCATCAAAACCAAGAGTATTTTGGTGGATCTATGTCTTGTTTGATGTTCTCCTCCATATTGTCTCTTGATCGAGTCTCTATATTCCTCATAATTCTCCCATATCATATATGAGCAGTTGACTTTATAGTCCACTGGATACTCCCTATATTCATGGTTAGCAAAGAAACCAATCCAAGGATACTTGTTAGCAGGGGAGGTGAAATCATGCGGAAATTGTGAATTTGAGAAGCATGTGATGAAGATGATGGTTCATGTTTTTCTATGAGGCATTGAGTTGGAGGCATCTAAGTTTAACAAATAAAATGCGGATCTAACGCCAACCTAAAAAATTCGGATATGACAGAGTGATTCATTTTAATACATAATGATGGATATTTGCATAATATTAGCAAATCTCGGCAACTCGTCAATACATTTTAACTATGGAAGACTTCAAACATTAATATTTGAAATAAATAGTAGAGAAATGAAGAAGTATCGTTTGAGCCTCTAAGAACCCCTACAGATCTACAAGAAACCTTTAGAACATACATATATCCAAGAAACCTTTGGAAATGCCCATTGTCCATAGCTGGGTGAACGGGGGCAACGGCATAATAAACACTAGATGAATCTTAACTGTAGGACATATCGGTGATATATCATCTCCATATCCGAGAAGAAGATATAAAGGGGATCTTTGACATCGTAAATTCGATGATAACAGTATATAGGCGGAATATCGTCAAATATCGATTTTATTTGATGCCATGCTTTGAAAATGACCAAGACATACTGCTGACTAATCACAAGAGAAAAAGGATCACAAAAAAAAACAACGGGGTTGATAGATACACTGGTTGAACTATAATGACTCTATCATTGATCAAACTGCTCGTTTACTAAGCGAGCTTAACCTAAGATGTTTAATGTTTGATTGTAATTCAATTGTTTTTTTATTTCAGAATGATAGTAGAGAATGTACAAATTTATGTAAATGTATTAGAATATATGTATAGAAATGGTTTATATATTTAAATAAAAAATACAAAATTGACTAAAATGCGCTAAATCTATCTAGTCGCATGACTATCGATTAATCCTTACTCGGTGACTTGGCTGACCGAATACTTACTGCCGACTTTTGCAACCTTGGGAGGGGAGACCTTAGGATTCACGGGCGACCAGGCTGACCTTCACTTCTCTTGATAAAAGAAAAGGTAGGTTGAGTTATATATATAGTTCCACATGGTTAAACAAGAGGATTCATGACCTAATGTAGATCTCATATGGCACATTAACCTTATTATATTGATCACATCATATCATATGATCCTAATTCCCTACACTTGTACTGAGAATATTCTTCTAGAAAAGAATCCAAAGAAACCTGTCATCTGATTGTTAACTCAATACATATTCTTTAGAATCGTTGCAAAATCATTTTCAAGTGTAGGGCATATCATTTCTAGATTGAATCGGTTATTCTACTCGTTTTTTTCTTGAATGCATGCCAATCTTGTTATAACCACAGGACACAGACTCGCTTGAAGCTCCATGTTTGCAGGAGGATCCGCCACCGGAGTGTTCTTCCCACCTTGAAGAGAAGATCATTGATCCCACTTGGCGTGCCGGTGAATCCCAGATTGCTGAAGTCCCTGATCCTTCTGATTTTGATGCCTCGCTTCTATGCAACGAAGTACTCGAACCGTTCCATACCATGGAATCATCCTCATCCCTAAAGCATTGTGGGTTCTATCCCACAGACAACTTCAGAAACGATTTCTTGTGGAGGGATTCCGAAGCATTTTCAGCGATCCCCGATCTTGACAACATTGACATAGGCACCCCACCGGATTTCAATCTTTCAGTAAGAGCTCATCTCACCTTCACCAACTGCACTTCGCATCCAACAACACGGTTTAATCTCGGTTTCTTCTGTAAATTTCTTGCAGGATTTACAGTTTGGTTCGCAAGAGAGCATCATGAGCTGGCTCGATCGCTTGTAAATCATAATCTTATCCAGCTCTACAGGACCATGAAGCTGGAAACTCCACACGGATTTCGACAATGATTCTCGGGTAATCTGATCACACTTCTCAGGCACAAACGATAATCCCGTGAGCTGGTTTCTGCCTAATTTTGTATGCAATTCGAACATTCATGTCGGCGCTTAACTGTAAGAACTGTTTATACATGATTAACTATGTTTTACTGCATCATGAAGTGATGAAAATATGGAACTTTTTTGATTGATGGGGACCATGTTCTGTTGCGAGGTAGAAATCATGCTCAAATGGCAGGCAGATGTAATGTCTGTGGTCCAATAAACACGAAATAACGACACTTTCCTTTCATCTGACAAAGAGAAAGGGATTGTTTCATGCTAGATGTGAAAAATCTCCCATGAGTGAATGGCATTGTTTTCAATGCTGATCAAAGTTGTTTTGGATTCTTGTGGGCAATGGATCTAATGATGTGTTCTTGAGTGCGTGGAATGGCATGCAAATCTGCATGGTCCTATATGAGAGAGCTCATTAAATTCTGAGGACTTGTTGATGTGCTGAAACAAGTTAATGAGAGAATAAAAACCAAGATCTCTGTCATTTTTTTACAGTGGATTTCAGTTCTGATCTTTTAAGATGGAAGCCACATGCTCAATCACCGGACCGTTTAGGTGGGTTTGGTTTCGAGTATATTCTCTGCAATAGGTCGCCTAGTATCTGGGGTGGACGGTCAGAGAAGGGAAGAGGTCGGGGAAGAGAGGGGGCTTACGGGGTAGGGGCGACGAAGAGATGGAGACTCGAGTGGGGTTAGGAGCATGTGTTCATGACTTGTGTGTTGGTTGCCACCATGTGTTGGGAACGAACCCGATCACGACGTACAAGCAGAAATCGATCAAACATGAAATCACGCCTGCTCAGACATTGCAAGGATTTATTGTGATTCAGCAATGTGGCCATATAATGGTCTAGTGGTAGTACAACGTGTCTACTACACAAAAGATCAGGATTCAAATCCTACTCTTGCAGGGGTTGCGTTAGGCAGTCGTGAGTCGAATCTTTCAATTGAGCAAGAATCCATGTAGCCGACCTTACTTATAGTGGGATAAGGTTCAGTACATTTATTAGTAATGTGGCCACTCCACTTATTCTCACCAGATTCTCTTTTTGCGTTCACACGAATACTTTTTGGAGTATAATGAATTAGGGTTAGGGTTACTTAGAGGCGCTCATGTGAAATTATCGATATATTCTCGATACATAGAAAAAATTGTCGAGCGATCTTCATAGGTTGGAACTTGGATGGGCAGAGTTGAGTTGGGTTGGAACTTGGAGTCAGGCGTCAGGAGGTAAGGTTTCAAGGTTCTTCGGTTCATTGAATGAGATGGGAGAAGGCGAGAACGATGAGTCATCGTCCGAGCTCAACTCGCGAGTTGATATCGAGCCGAATCCGAGCCTGGTTCACACCCTTACCAAACAACTATAGTCCAAGGGGATTTAATATGGACATGGGTAGGTGCCTGAACATAAAACAAAAAGGCAGCGAAGATCATATGGTTGATGGATCTGTTGGCAATGGCAATAACTAAGTCCTGCTCTGACATGTGTGGTGTGGACTGCGATTTAATTTCAATCAAATGGCAAGATCTGTCTCTGGTCCCGATGAGTGGACTTTGGCTATTGATATTTCATGTCCCCTACGTCTGCATGATGGAGATTTTGATTATTAAGGTTTTGTACCATTTGGAGACAATGTATTGCAATATGCCCTTCACCTGTCTCCTTCCCCAATTTCCCTAATTAATTAATTTGCTATTGCTGTCGTTCAACATGCGATGATTTATTAATATTTCGCATCATGGTTGGTGATTGTTTTGGTAAATTCAAACAAAGAGAAGGGTATAAGGGGAATGCGTGTAAGTAAATCATTATTTGCAGGGATATATGTGAAATTACACAGGATATTATGGATATCATAATATAACTCAGCCTGTCCGCGACATTTTTCCATAAAATTTTCTATTTTTTTTACAGATTCATATTATCATTGTGTATATTCATCTATATATCTCTCCTATATACCATTCGAATTTCGCTCGAAATGGAGCCTCATATACATTCCATCTAGAACGGGTAGTTTTAGCGGTCTAAACATTGCTGTAATCGACCTGTTCTAGATGGAGGACATAGGAGTCTCTGTTTCTGTCGAAATTCGAATGACATATTGGAGGGATATATATATATATATATATGAATATACATGGTGATATTTTACAAAAAATTTAAAAAATTGCGAGAAAATGATGCGGGAGCAGCCCCATCAATCCCACATAGGTATTACATATATTGTTGTCTATTTATAAATATGAATACATATGCAGATATGGATAGTTACGAATATGTAATCATATTACCACATTCTTAAAAAATGGATATCGATGTAAAATAGATATTGATCGCATACGAATAATATTAGGAATAATATGTAAATTAGGTGAGATATACTTGAATTGGATGGACCACATTGATATAATTATACCAAATTTGGTGAAAAATTATATAAAATTGGGTTATATATGGTTAAAAATAAATCTACAATTATATATATACATATAAATAGTATTCAGATACAATTAGGGCTATTTGTGGTTAACAAAATGATAATTATATCCGCATCCATTTTAAATCAGATACAAATATACATGTCAGAATATGTATAAAACGAATATGGTGACTGAGCGGACATCCATATTTGTTTGCGTCACTACCACTAATATATTTTCAAGCCAGATGTTTATTAAGGGATTCTTAAATAATGACTTAAATTCTTGTCCAATTACACCCATAAACCCTAGGCCTGTCAGATTATATGGTTTATGTATTGTGTAATTTGACACGATTTCATGGGTTATGATGTAAAAGTCCTTTTGATTGAAGGCAAGCACCGTGTTTAGCCATAAAGATTAATTAGTGAAATAATTAATTAACCTGGATGTTCATAAATCCCAAATGCAAGCTGATGGCATACAATCAGTTAGATTATCTAATATAATATTTAGAATACTGGGCAATTTTTTTTGAATAATTTGGTCGACCACATGATCACGCCATCTGGGCTAATTATAAATAGGAATTTTACACTTGATCCCTTAAGTATTGTCCAATTATAACACAATCACTATTACAGATTTGTATTTGCATGCCACACATTTAGACCTCAGCAGTTTTCAAGAAAAAATGATCTCGACAACTTATTGAGTTCGGGTCCTACTGGTCTTGGTCTTGTTGACAGACTCTTATAATCAATCTCACACTTTGTAAGTATTAGATGTACGATTATGTTTGAAGGCTTTATAACAATAAATTATTTAACATATACTCGTGATGTAATAGTAAGATTACACTTGTTGTGATGAATTTTACCGGAATGGTGATGTAATTGCATATATTATCAGGGTTCTGGTGTAATTAGACACAATTATAGGGGCTTCAATGTTAAAAAACCTGGCTCTTATAATCAATTTTATAATATTTTCGGCTTTTTACAAGATGAACCATGCAATCTCCGCAAGTCATACCCAACTCGTATAAATTTAGCAATTACACTGAGATTTTTATAATATTTTGAGAAAATAAAAAAACTCCGAATTATATATCTTATTTCAATGTCATACTCGTACTTTAAAAAGTAACAGTTTGATACCCAAACTTTCAAATTTATCTTAATGTGATTTCTGATTATTGAAATTTAAGGTTAAGATGACGAAATAATAAACTAAATTTCTATGGTGAAGGATCACATTAAGACAAATTTGAAAGTTGGGATAGCAGATTGTTACTTTTTAAAATTCAAGTATGATATTGAAATCAAGTGTATAGTTCAGGGACTTTTTTGTAATTTATTCTAATTTTTTATTCTATTGAAGACATTTATCTATGTCCAAGGGTCGCGATGTAAGACATAGTATACAAGGATCTTCGCATAATTACAACTCTTACAAGGATGGTGATGTAACTGCACAAGATTTTATCCATGTCGGGTAAAAATTCCATTTTTTTTACTTTTGTTAGAATAATTAGTAAAAGGTAAATTATCCCATAATCATAAATATGTGATTGATAAGTCACACCAACTAGTGACACTAAAGACAACCTATTTTATTTTATTAGCATATACCAAATGTGTGGAAGCTCTCAATTTGGTTCCAAAAGTCCAAAAAGTTTTGTCTCCTTCTCAAGTATTTGATCATCATTGTCTCCTAAGACCAAGTCATTAGTCATATCAAACAAAATAAATTAAATAGATATTTTTGGGAGACATTGATAACAAGTTTGATTAGAAAGATACCAAACTTTGTCAAAATCCAAAATAAAAATAGTTATAGATCTGCCAGAGTGGATAGATAAGCATCAATTACCACTGTTGGAATTTGATAACAAAAGTTTAACTTGATAGAAGGGAAAATTGCACTAATGACGTATTGAAGGGATATATAGGAAAAAACGGGGTTGTCCTTGCAATATTTTTTCGTATTTTTTTATTTTTTTTTGCAAAATATCTCCATATATATTCATTTATATATTCCTCCAATATACTATTCAAAATTTGTCAGAACAGAGACTCGTCGTATGCCCTCCATCTACACTATATAATTTTAACAGTCTAAACATTGTTGTAATCGACATGTTCTAAATGGAGGGTATAAGAGTCTCCGTTTACGAGAAAATTTGAATAGCATACTGGAGAGATATATAGATGAATATACATGGTAATATTTTTCAAAAAAAATTACGGATTAATAGTGTGGGGGTAGCCTGTTGGATGCCCTCTGAGGTCGGCCCCATCAAACCCATATATATACATATATATATATATATATATATAGACACACACACATGGTTTGATGGGGATGCCCCACCCAATTTTGCGTAATTTTTTTATTTTTTTTGAAAAATTTCACCATGTATATTCATCTATATATCTCTCCAATATGGCATTCGAATTCGTCAGAAACATAGACTCTTAAGCCCTCCATCTAGAACATGTGGATTACAACAATATGTAGACCGCTAAAATTACATGTTCTAGATGAAGGGCATATGAGTCTATGTTTCTGACGAAATTCGAATGCCATATTGGAGGGATATATAGATGAATATACATGGTCAAATTTTTCAAAAAAAATAAAAAATACGGAAAAAGAGGTAAGGTAGCCTTGTTGGTTGCCTGTAAGGGGCAGTCCCATTTTTTCCATATACACATACATACATATATATCCATGTGTATTTGTAATAACCTATTAAAATTTATACATGTACGAAATCCAATACGAATATCACGAGAGTAATGCATTTTCTCGTAATTAAAATTAATATGGAGTTTAATTATGATTATGGGCCTTAAGAAAGTTTAAGGATTAAATACAAATTAATTAATATTAGAAGGTGTGTGCATAAATAGGTGGGGTTATTGGGAGGTCACATTCATACACTATGGAGGAGGGGCCAATGTCTGATATTGCTCCCTTGGTGGGTGGCATTGACAATGAGACCCAATATAAGCCAAATAATGCCTTCCTAGTCAACTTGATGTCTGGGATTTTTACATACATACCCTTACAAAATTTGAACACATAGGTCTCTTAAAACTATTGTCTTTTTAGCACATTTACCCCTTTGTCTCATGGCTAGGGATGCAAACAGATATGGATATATCTGTATCCGATCCGTCACTGTATCCATTTTATACAAATTTTGACATCCGTATCCGTATCCGTATCCGTTTTAAAATGGATACGTATATGGACATCGTTTTGATATCTACAAACATCCGTGCCCGTATCCGTAAATCCGTTTTTGTATATAAATATAGTCATAGATTTATTTTTAACCATATATAACATAATTCTCTACCTCCTTTTACCATATTTATATAATTTTTATGATAGAAACACATTTAGTAAATTAATATCATTTGTTTTCCATCCAATTCTTATATATTCAAGTCGATTCTATAGAGTATTTCTAACATTACTCGTACGCGATCAGTATTTGTTTTACATCCCTATCCGTTTTTAAGGATATGGTAAGATAGTTTTAATATCCGTCAATATCCGTATCCACATCCGTATTCGTATTAAAAAACAGATAAAGATATGACCATACTATATCCGTATCCGTATCCGACCGTTTGCATCCCTACATGACTATTGTGTGGTTCTAAGGGTACGCATGTGATTATAAGATTTGCAAGGGTATAGACGCAAAAAATCACAGTGGTTGGATATGTGGGCATCGTTTTCGGGTTGGTCGGATCTTGCACCCTCCCCCCTCGTGTCTATGTTGTTTTGGATCCGATTAGGACCACATAGGTCATGCTTAGGGTGTACTATATGTAGGACCCAATTAATGGCAAGTTGAGGATGGAATCAATTGGCCACTTTCCTCAATAAATGCATTTTTTATATATAAAATATTGTACAACTTGAGATATTTACACAATAACCCTAAATTCTTGTAAAATTACACAATTACCCTTACAACCTTACTCTATTGAACACGTGTCCATGTCCAAGGGTTGTTGCGTAAGAGTTCATTATAGGGATCGTAGTGCAGAGGTTATGGTTAAAAAGTCCAAATATATTTAGGTTCAGTTAGTTTATTTTCTTGTTGATATTCAATTGATTGGTGTACGACATCAAATAATAAATAAATAAATAAAAGTTTGTGAAAATTTTGATAATATCCAACCATTATAAAAGCAAAGTTGAAGGATTATTTCCGACTTTTTGAATAAGGAAAAGAAAAGCACAAGGGGGATGGATCTAGTGATGAGCAATCAACAACAAGAGTCGGACAAGAGCTATGAAAAGGGTGTGATAATCCCTTGGAGACTTTTGGGAATGTTAGAAGGGGATTTGTATGGGATATTCTAGGGTTATTTCTTGTCTTCAACCCTTTAGATTGTTGCACAAAAAGAAGATCCACCATTGAGCCTCATTTGTGGTTTTGCAAGTTGGGAACTAGTGGACCTTTGGATGTTTCCCCAATCAAAATCCCAACTAATTCCAGAAGTCACAATTATAATGCCCTCGATTCCAAGGTTTCACTTAGACTTTAGTGCCTTCTTATCTAAAACTAAAAGATGCCATAAGGTCCTTTTCTAGGTCAATATAAGCACACCTACCTAATCAATATATCTCTATCTATCTACATACACATAGGGTAAAATGGGGTTGCCCCCTTGAGGGGGAGCTAACTTGGCTCCCTCCTTATTTCCCCCCTTTTTTTTTTGAAAATTTCTTCTGTGAATATTCATCACTATATCAATATATTATGCTATTCAAATTTCATGTGAAACAGAGACTGCTACGGCCTCTATCCAGACAAACATTTTTAGCGATAACAGAATTGCTAAAAATGACCCCATTTGGATGGAGGCTGTAGGAATCTCTGTTTCGCACGAAATTTGAATAACATAATATAGGGATATAGTGATGAATATTCACGGAAAAAATTTTCAAAAAAATAAAAAATAGGATTTAGGGTTGAATATTCACGAAGAGCGTGAGAGCAGTGAAAGTAGAATACTAGATTCTGCTCTTCTCTCTCCTCCTCCAATCAATCAGGAGAGAGATGACATAATCAAGTCGTCCAGATCCAATGCTCTCGTGCTCTCATAGTTTTTGATCCTGTGAGAGCCCCGGACTGTGAGAGCTTGAGAGCGGTGAGTCTGAATCACTAGATTCAGCTCATCACACACTGGTTGATTGAAGGAGGATAGAGATGAGCAGAATCTAGTGGTTCAAACTCACTACTCTCATGCTCTCACAATCTGGAGCTCTCACAGGATCACCCCCCCTCTCTCTCTATATATATACATACATACATATTCATACATAGAGTATACATACACACATACACATGCGTACATGCATACACACATACGTACACACACATATGTACAAACACATATGTACATGCATGCATGCATGCATGAATGCATGTATACATACATACACACACATACACAAACATACGTACACACATATGTACATACATACATGCATGCATGCGTGTGTGCATACATAATACATAAAAAGATGTGTGTGTGTATTTTTTCTTAGTCACTAACTGACAAATATACTCGTGATTTTGAAGGTATCTTTCATAAAATCATGTTAAACAACACACATTAAGGAGAATGCAATAAGTAATAAAGGAGAAGCAACTCTCGTATGCTTTTGATTGCATATGCATCCTTCCGGGCTTTGTCACATGTTGTATTTGTGTTTGTATTTGTGTTGATAGTATATTACAAGTTTTCTTTTTGAATATCTATTTTTATAATGAATTAAAAAAGGATGGCATTACTATTTTATTTGCTCATTAGATGCTTTAGAGTGGGATTTTAGGGTTAATAGGACATGCAATATCGAATACTTAATATTTTAATTATTTCATTCAAATTTCTTTATTATGACAATATTCTCACAATCATCTGATAAAAGTTTTAAATATTTTTGCAAATTTATTCATGAGAATCGATGTAACACAATGCTGAAACGAAAATGATCTTAGTGTCTTTCCCGAACTCCTAGTTAGTATAATATCGAAATCATGGGCAAATAAGAGAGTCTAGAGCAGTCGGGCAAGCGCACGAGTTTCTCAGCTCAGATGAACTATCATCCTGATAAAAAGAGATCGATATTGGAAGGCGAAGACGAGGGGAGGGTCGAATGAAGTAAACACCACACTCAATCCTTCTAAGGACCAATGCGTGCACGCGTGTGTGCGTACATGTACGAAAAATGCTCCGATTTGACGGCTAAGCAAGATAAGCTCTTACTCACCTTTTAATTTAAGAAGGAAACAATATGCAAGAGGATAGAAAAGGTAAAAGCATAAACAAAATTCAGAAGCTCCGCAATCTATATCCATATAGAAGCTCAATATAACTACAGATCCCAGACTTGAATATAAAGATGATTTTTTTTACACTTGCACCTTCCTAGATACTGCAATTACAATTAGGCCCATACATTTTCTACGATAATACTTGTACCCTTACATTCTTAGAAAATTTACAGTAACGACCTTCCGTCAATGTAACGTAGGGGAACAAGTAATAACAACAAAAATGCAATACTATGAATTATGTAAGAAAACATGGCAGAAGAGTTTTACGCAAAAGGACGGATATAATTGTAATTGTCGAATCTCATAGGGGCATAAGTGTAAAAAATCCCACCAAGTTTATACACTCCATATTTCTAATAGGAAAAAATGGGGCTGCCCCCTGGGGGCAGCCAACATGGCTGCCCCCGCCCCATTTTTCGGCCTCTTTTTTATTTTTTTGAAAAATAAAACCATGTATATTCATCCATATATCCCTCCTATATGCCATTCGAATTTCGTCAGAAACAGAGGACTCCTACGGCCTCCATCTA